>JAGQAX010000019.1:21210085-21510189 GCA_019142605.1 Cephalopholis sonnerati
ATGATGATGAATATGAAGAGTGACCACAATTTAAAGAATGGACGAAAAGCTAAGATAATATTGTGACTTACCACAGTCAAGTTTTCATCATCATTAAAGAGCATTTAAGTGCTTAATTTCCAGTATTGTAGTTGATTTCAGCGTGCACACACTCCAGCCTGGTATTAGTTGAAAGTTATCTTTGCATCACCATTTAAATGCCGATCATTACAGTCATCTCATTCCTGACTTATGTAAACTTTTAGACTGAATACTTGTGTTTGCACGTGTGCTTTTAGAGGTGCGTGGTTGCGGGTGTGACTGGGTGTGTGATGGTGCAGTATTAGTGTGTTGTTAGGGTGTGGGTGTTTGTGGTTAAGGGTGTAGCCTTTTTGCGTGGGACGCTGCTATCTAGTAACCATAGGACCATTAAAAGTGTGTGTGTGTGAGAAGGAGAGCTTTCACTATGTCCCACCAACTCAAACCAAAGCTGCATATCCATTAATGAATTAATGTAGCAACTCAAGCCACCCAGCGTCCCCTTTGTTGCCGGTGGAAACCAGAGGTGACTGGAGTGCCTGAGTACCTGTCTGTCTGGATGATCCCATGGACCTCCAACACACACACACACACACACACACACACACACACACACACACACACACACACACACACACACTCACACACACAAGCCTCCTTGGATGCAGGGAGCCCTTTCTTTCTTTCTTTCCCTCCATTTTCCTGCTGTCTATTTTGGTCAACTGGTGGCCCGTTCCCACAGTGCTGCTGTTCCCATGGTTATCGCCGCGGAGATAGCGAATGGGGGTTGGGGTGGTGGTGGTGGGCTTGACAGAGAGCGGGAGAGACAGCGTTGCTCTGTTCGAAGAGATAGGGGACTCTGTGGCTGTAGAGGAGGCGGGGGGTGAGGTGGGGTGGATTTGGGGGGTGAATGAAGGGTATGGGGTTGAGAGAGTGTATGTGTGTGAGAGTGTGTGATGTGTAGCTCCCATGGACATCACAGGTGGCCCATGAGGATTAAGCCTATATCGGTTCTCATTAGATTTTTAATTGAATCTGTTAGTAGTTGATATTCATACTGTCAATATTCTGATGATTGTCAGTTAAATACAAATTGTATGAGTTTGGCATCCATCATATTCGATGTAGATGACACAGACCTGTGGATACTTTGTTTTTAATATGAGGTCAATATCATGTCAACACATGTCAACATGTGAGACTTTTTTCTGAGGGTAGATGCTGCTTCCTGACATTGAGAGCTGAGGTGAGGTGCAGAAAGAGAGGTGGCAAAGGAAGTGGAGGGGAAGGGTAGGAGCCGAGACCTGGTAAAGGGGGGGTGGCGAGGGCCAGCGAAAGGAGGGAGCAATGGAGGGAGGGGTGCGGGTGGGAGTGCGGGGCTCAGAAAGAGGGACGGATTCAGTTCCCACACTTCTAATTACTGTGTCACTGGAGACTGAAAGGGGACTGCCCCTGGCCCTAGGGAATTTGCTGGGGCCGGTCGCAGAGAGGGAGCAGCGGTGGAGGGAGGGAAGGGGAGAGTGGAGGGGAGGGAGGGAAGGAAGGGTGGAATTAAAGAGGGTGTATGACACAGGAACTCTCTCCATCGTCCTTTCTTTTGGTTTTACCTCACTGCATTCACGCTAGAGGTGAACCCCTTTACCGCGAGTCCCCTCGCCTCCCCTCCTCTGCCCTAATACCCCAACCTCTCACCTCCGACCCACTTCTCCTTAACCCTTCCTTACCCTCCTCCACCTCAGTTCTCTCTTTCCCTTCAGCCTTTGTTCACCATCTTGTACTGCTTCCTTTTTACCCCCACACCCCCTCTTTTTTTTTTTTTTTTTTTTTTACCTCCCCCTCTACCTCTCTGCGTTTCTACTGCTGTGTTCGTCTCCTGTGTCTCCTGTTGACATGAACAAGGCTCCCAGAGACACTTTGATGTAAGGTTGAACACACACACACACACACACACACACACACACACTGATGTCTTATTCCGCATCATTATTGCCACTTAACCCCGAGCCCTTTTCCTCTTTTATTTGCCTTTATCTCACCCTCCCATGGCCTGTCCACTCTGAGTTTTGTGCTTGTGTGTGTGTCCTGATAATGTATATGATGACTCTGAGACAGACATAGATGTGTGTGGGTGTGTCTGTCTGTGAAGGTTCACAAGCTCAGCAGTGGTTTGAAGCAGTAATGATGTTACTATCTTGCTCAGCATCTCTCTCCATTGTCTCGTGGACCAGTTGGTCGTTTGTGGTCCCTGTAAAATCACATCTTAATACAGCTTACTGTCCTTGAGATGAACACACAGTGCACAGTTTTTCTTCTTGAACCCATTAAGTGTTCAGCTGAGGTACTGGGCCAGATTTAATGTGGTGGCTTTTGGGTGTGAGTTAGTTGTAAATTTGTAAATCACCCGTTCTTACTGACCTCCTCAGTATGTCTGCTGCACTAAAGGAGCCAACTGGGAATTTCATGCTCACTTAAAACTCCTGATGGCCCATAATGAATTTAGGAAAGACATTTGCCGTTTGGGACAAATGGGCATTCTTTAAGATAGTAATCACCATGATAATAGCATTTAAAAATGTGAGCATGGAAGTTCAGCTAGTGTATCAAAGCTAAATAATGTTAGCTTAAAGATTACAAGCTTACAGAGCCGTCAGTCACTTCTCGTGGTCTTCATTTAGTGAATGGAGCAGTTTCAGTTCATCACATGAGCCTGGGGATGAAACTTTAGTCACAGGATAACTGGTGGTCATACATGGAGGGGAAATCCTAACTGATATTCGAGGATGGTCTTCGGCTTTGCATGTGATCGGGCTCCTTGCTCTCCCTTTGGTGACTGTTATGTAAATTTGTCAAACTCCCCCACTGCTGGTTTAGTCCTAAAATGGGTAGAATATATACTGGCTGCTGGACATAGTCCAAAAAGGGGCACGAACAGTGGATGTACATGCAGTTCTGTGTATACTACATGGGGTGTCCATAGTCACAAATGTGTTTGCAAGTCAGTTTATACATACAGTAGGGGTGTAAACCACTAGTTTCATCACAATACGGTATTATATTGATTCTTTGGACATTGATATGATATTTGCTGGTCTCACAAAGTCTGCCACAATACAATTTTGATTCAGTCCGATTCAGGGGCCTGCGGTCGATATGAGACAACATCATCTGCTCCTTAAACACAGTCTGTTACAGAAGAAGCTGCCACTCCTTTCTTTTTTGCTTTTGGCCGTAAAAGATACAAACAGCAGATAAGTAATATAAATAATTGTAACCAGTTAAGTGCAGTAAAGTTTACCTCAAACTGACTCCACCAACACACATAAAAGAACACGTGGGGTAAGTTAACCTTCAGGGCTTTTTGTCAGAAAGCTGTTGCTGGAAGAAATGTTTTCCTTATAACCCAAACTGTTATCTTTTTCCTAAATTTCGGAGCTATCTGGCTCAAAGCCCTGAAGGCAACCTTCTCCCAACTGCCATAAAACGACCTAGATCATTCAACAAAAGTATAAAATTCAGCTCAGTAATAACTGTCAAGGTTCACAGATCAAAACGTCGTTTTTTGCTTGTCACACATTATTAGCTTAAGCACTTTCACACTGCATAAATTAGCCTAGCGGGTGGTAGAGTTTTTCTTTACTCATAGCTTAACAAATTACATGTATTATTCATACTTATTCTTACTCACTGTTGGCTTCAGTCACTGCATCTCCTGACAGAGCAGCACAGTTGAATTTTAACCTGCATGCACATTTTTTCAGCCTAACATTGTTGGCAGACAGTCATGTGCTTTGTCTGTTGACCTGTATTTTCTTCAAAATCCGAAATACATCCACATTGCTAATTTATTCCAGAGTAAATAACTCTTTCCTCATCGTCTTTTCTTGGCTGCCTGCCATCATCTACCTTGCGCAGTTTCACTCTGACAAAGAATTTCAAAATAAAGGTCTATTCTAAAGCTGATGATATGGAAAGATGTTTTCAACTTGCACTGACGACATTTGACTATTGATCACTGAATCAATATATTCATCCAGATCGGTCATACTCACAGTTTCTGCAGAGCCTCACAAACAATGGTAGAAGACAAGTTTATATCACGTGGACCCTCACAGTCAGATGGATGTATTCATTGATTCATTTTCCACAGCCGCTTATTCCGTTAGGGGTTGCGGGGGTGTTGGATCCTATCCCAGCTGACATTGGGCGAGAGGCAGGGTACACCCTGGACAGGTCGCCAGACTATCACAGGGCTAACATATAGAGACGGACAACCATTCACACTCACATTCACACCTACAGGCAATTTAGAGTCACCAATTAACCTCCCCTGCAGGTCTTTGGATTGTGGGAGGAAGCTGAGGATGTTCTTGCTGTACCTGACATTATAGGGTAGACGATTATGCAACTTTGCGCCCACACAAAAGGATAAAGTTATCTTAGTTAAGCCAGGCTCGGAAACCAGGAGTTTTTGGTGGATTTATACCTGATTCACCCCTCACAACAACTGGAGGAGAAATCTGTACTGGGATCCTTTCAGATCCAGTCTTGAACCTCCCAAAATGTTGCCACACTTATCAGGGCCACCTCGACAATTTCAAACATGTTTGATATTTGGGAGTTAAAGTTTGGGGGATTATGATTATGATGACTTTCATCCTGAAGCAAATGACAGTGTTACTAGGAAGCCGTAAATACTCCAGCTCCTGAGGCTAACGTTAACTGGCATGCTACTGTTGACAACCTCACCTCTAGTTTTCGCTGAAGAAGATAACCTTTGCTGACTGCATCTCCTCAACCATTTTCTCATCCAGACTTGTTTAGTCCTCTGCCTTTGTTTTTTCTCACAGCAAAGTATTGTTAACATTACAGCAAGTCACACCATGTCAGTCTCCGTTATGTTTACATCTATGTCTCCACGAGATTAAATGAGGTGATGCATTCATGCTCCCACTGGCACGTTAATCTTAATAATATCCTGTAGCGTGTGATGCGCGATTATTTTCAAATCTTGTAGTGTGTGGGTGTTTCAAATTAGAGAGAAGAACATCTGTGAAGTTTCTCCTTATGTGCCTGATGCAACCTGATATAGGATTTTGAAACCCCTGTAGTCTGAGCCCAGCTTTAGTCTGCACACTTACTTCTCAGATTGCAACAAAAGAAGAGATCTTCTGCTTGGGATCCTGCTTTGGTGCTACATAAATGAAAGACATGAAAAAATAAACCAGCCCACACCTGTCTGAATCTGTCCAGCAGTGCATGCCTCAAACCACAAAATTAGCCAATTAAAGGGCCCACCAGTATGTAAAGTAATTTGCTGGTACCCAGCCCAGATGCTGACACCTTGTCTGTCAAAAAGCCATGTGAGAGAGCCGTTTCCTCTCGTAGCTCTTCAGTAGAGAACAGACCAGACCAGCAGTGGCAGCCACCACTAACACCGCTGTCAATATTTACAGTCCTGGATGAATCACTCTGCATTACAATAACATTCCCCGCGTGCCTTTACATCAGGAAGAGATGAGAGAAAAAAAGAAAGTGAGAGAAGGGGTGAAGAGGGGGGCTGGAGGGTGAAATATGCGCCGGCAGCGATAAATGTTTAGCAAAGGAATCTGCCGGTGGCTCTCCCATGACGGAGCTGTCTGTCTCTCTGTCTGTCTGTGTGTGTGTGTGCAGATGGAGTTCAGGTTGATGGATTCAGGTTGAGTGGGTGGAATTTCAGTTTAATGTGTGTGGGTGTAGTGACAGTTTGAGAACTGTTAGCGCATGTCGAGGAAAGTTGTGGATGTCGTAATCATATCGGGTTGAAAGGGTGCAGTGAAGGCAAGGGAAGAATCATCCTATTTAGACACTTTTAGTGTGTGAGTGTGTGTAAATGTCACACGGCATAGGTTGGGAAAACATTTGCACCAGGTCTGCCTTAAAAAGACAAATGTTAACTGACAGTTGTAAGGATGTTTTATCTTGGAGAGAACCAGTTGTCTTTAGTGCACATATGACGGCACCACAAAGCCCACCATTTGTCTCCTCGACAATTGTGTTTTCCAAATGAAAACAGGGAGAGAAGGATCCCAGGGTTTCGCCAAGCTTATGCAGCTGAGCATGTGGAGTTTTCCCTCAGTTTAACCTTATTCAGTAGGTTGTGAGAACAATTCAGAGCACTGTTTTGTTTCATGTATTAATCTCCAAGCAAGGATTATTTATGATTTCTTAGGTCAAACCAGAGTGTGAGGAGCTCAGCTACTTTTTTCAGTTGCAACACCTGAATTTGTTGTCACAATAAAGAGGCTAAAGCTGCTTTTCCACCCACACTTTTCGTAAAGTACCGGTACATAACCTGTACGGGCATGTACCTAAACCCTAGATCTGTTTGGTGCTGTACGGCGTAGACAATGCTATTCAATGTAGGCAGGGTTGCCACCAGATAGTAATAGCCGCACCACTGCTCCATCCAGCTTTCGCTGTATTTCCTCTTTCCTGGCGAAGCAGAGGAACGTCTGCGCCTTGTCATCATTTACGCAACGGGGTTGAACGCCAGCATTTCAGAACAAAGCTGGAGTGTTTAGAGTCTCTGTCACAATCAATGGTACATTTAGAAATAGTTGGTTTGTGCATCGAGTCCTTGTCGAGCAAGAGTGACGATTCTCTCAAGCAATCAACAGACAGCAGTGCTCCTAGCTCCACCTTTTAGTATCAGATCAGTGTGCTAGGTACGTCAACAGAGGGGTGATGAAAAATGGGACGAAGTAGAGCGGCTCTATTGGTAACATCCACAACTTTTGACAATGGAAACGCAAAAATATCTAATATGTAACTAACTGAATTGAAGGCTTGCAGATGTATCTTTAACTTCTGTAACTAAATGTAATTTCTCATTTAGGGTTTCTATCTATATTCCGAGTTAACTTACCATGTAGTCCAGCATTTGCTAGTAAAATTTAACCCTTATGCCCTTTCACGCCTAAGTTAGTATGCAGGTTTTTTTTAAACATGGGAAACACGTAAATAAAATAGGCTACAGCCTGCTTTACCATTGCCAGTAGACCAGAGTCATGTGCATGGCTCCACAGTTGGCGTTCAAAAAATTACGGCTTCCATGACAGCAACAATTATTTCTACCAACTTTTTCTTCTCATGCCATCTTTCCAACATCTGGTAGAATCTCTACTGCTGCCCATGCCTACCCATACTTTGGAAAAATTGAGTCTGTTAGCCAGACAAATAGAGTGATCTGCTGGCATGTTTTAAAGATGGATTTTTGGTCATTTGCATGACCACAATCGTCAGCGTGATTACTTTTCGAAACGTTTCTCTTTGCGTCATACATAGAAGACACAAACTACACCTCTAGGACCTGAAAAGAGATCCAGGATCATTGGAAAATTTCAAATGATTAGGGCTGCCAATAACGATTGGTGTTATTATCAACATATCTGCTGTTTACTTTCCTCACTAATTAATCAATCATTACATCTAAAAGTGTGAGAATTGCATTGTCCAGCACCCAAAGATATTTAGGTTATGCTCCTAGAGGACAGAAAAACAGCTGATCCACACAACTGACGAGCGACTGTACATTAGTTGTAAATGACCCCACTGCTTATTCAATAGTTTTATAAGTTGCAGATTCTTTTTCTGTCTGATCAGTTATTGGACTAATTGTTTAACCTCTGGCCGATCTGCTCCATCTAAAGCACAGAGCATTTTTCAGTTGTGACCCAACCCAACCCAACACTGACATGGGAATTAACGACTACAATTGAAAAGCACAGTGGGGCAAGTGTTTAATGTCATGTGCCACCTATCGCATTGCCCCTCCGACTTAGAATGTTTAGTCTGGCTGTTTTAATTTCAACCTATAATCCAAAAAAAGCAACACATCAATAGAGGCTGGCCGGCGGTTTAATCCAGCTTTTTATGTTTTTGAGATGAGCTGTTTTTATCCCTCTTCAAAACCCACTGCCCAGTGAGCAGCATTGTCAACGGACCTTTTCAGTACGTTGTTTTCCTCAGCTGTTTGGCTCAGACCGGCCCCAGCTATCTGGCGTCTGAAGAGAGAGAAAAAAAGAGTACTTGGGGATGGAGAGAAAGAAAGAGGTTAGAGGTGAGAGACAACTAGAGAGAAGGAGAGAGGGAGATTGAAGGGAGCACTGGAAGGGGCTTCAAGCAAGACGTAGAACAAGAGGGAAGACATAGGTTCAGTTGGAGAGAGGGAGAGATAGAGGTTGAGGTTGAAGGTTGAGTGGGTAAAAAACAGAATGAACTGACTGTGCCAAGCCAAAGGAAAGCATTAGTGCTATTTGTGTGACGGCTAGACTGTTATCTGCTAGACTCTAGACTATTATCTTCTTCATTACCCCTTTTAGTGAGCTCCAATAGAGAGGGACTAAGGGAGGGAAGAAAAGGCAGAAATGTTGAGGCCAAGTGGAGGGTGAGAAAACGGTCGAAAGTGGAAAACAGAGTTGACAAGAGAAAGAAACAAAAAGGGATTGAGCAAGAGTTAAACAGGCAGAGGGAGCGGGACTAAACGAGCAATGCATAAAATTAGAAAAGTTTCTCTGCATATTCTGAAGGGCAGAGCTATGAAATCATGGTTGTGCCTCATCTTGTGTTGCCACTGATGGTCTAGTACAACTGCTAATGTATATAATATTAATGCTATGATAAGGATGAAACAGTCATCGAAACAGTAAAGATCAATTCCACATGTAATGTCACTTACCATAATCTAATTTAGTGACTAAGATCTTGCAGGTTTCAGTTATCGGTCTCTTGTTATTTGACCGATTGGCCAAGTTGACATCTGACTCAATTGCCCAAAGTCAAGTTTAACTTGCCCCTTACAAATTGATTTATTTAATGGTTGTCAAGTAACAACTTGACGTGCCTTTGCAAAACAACCCAGTTTTGTCTGTGTTGATGTAAAACTTGCAGCAAACTGCGTGATACATAGTTGGAGTTCAGCTCACATGCTCTAACGGCACCCAACTAAACTCTTGTTTACAGGATAATTGAAATGCTCGCTTGCACTTCAGCTTACAAACTTTGTCTTTATCACAGCCATTTGCTTGCGAGTGCCCCATCAGTAATGCACATACAGTATATAACAGAGATGACAAGGTAGTGAGATGGCTCACTCCTTAGCTACTTTCATTATCAGCCATAGAAAAAAACACTGTTTATTTACTTTTTTTTTTTTACTTTTTTTTACCACTTGCCCGCTCAGGCAATTGCATTGCTGGATTTACTAGCTTGATGTGGCATTTCAGTTGACCAGGACAATCGGGCAACCTTTATTATTAAGCACTGTCATGTTACATTTGGAGTTTTTTAGCAGTGGGGCTGCAGCTAAAGAGTATTTTTATTGTCTATGAATCAGACAATTATTTTCTCAATTCATCTTTCAACTGTTGGTCCATACAATATCAGTGAATGATGAAAAATGGCGCTCAGTGTCTTCCAAAGCCCAAGATGACATCATCATATGTCTTATTTTGTCCACAACCCAAATGTATTTACATTCATAGAGGAGTTAAGAAACCAGAAAATATTCACATAAAAGAAGCTGAAATCAGAGAATTTTGACTTTTAGAATTTAGTGGCATCTAGCGATGAAGATGCACTTTGCAACAAACTTAAACTTTTCCCGTGTGCTAAGCATGTAGGAGAACTGCGGAGGCAAACAGGAAAACGTTAATGGCCTTATCTTAAGTAATAAAAAACTAAAAAAAAACAGGGTTCTTGTGGATACTTTAAAGTTGTGAATTCTTAAATCTAATTGGTATTAAAAATGTCTTAAATCAATGTTTTTTTCTGGTGTTGCATTGTGAAATCTCAAAATAATTAAAATTATTAAAAAATATTAAAATAATTTTTTTCTTTTCTTTGTAATAATTTACCAACTGTCTCTGGCATTAATGTCACACAGTTTAGGATGATGAAAGGAACAAATGCTAGGTATTTCACAGTTTTTTTCTCCCCATGATTCTGTCATAAGACAAAAAAAGTCATGTTTTATGGGAAAAAAAAAACTTTGGACAAACTTGTCCCTAACTCTAAGTAATTAAAGTAGTTCTATGTTTTTTTTTTTTTTGTTTTCTGTATAACTTAAGTCTAAGTCATTGTAAATTTAATTCCGAGTGGCAATTAAAAAGTCGTAAAAGTCTTAAATCCAATTTGCCTTAAACTGTATACTGTAAAAAAGGTCAAAATAAAATAGCTTTGATAAATGTAACTGTGGCTAATGTCTAAAAAAGCCTTAACACAACCACATCAATGATTATCAGTCAGTAAATGGTGCATTTCATATATTTAAGACATGAATTATTTGAGTGGGAAGAGATTAAAACATAAACAGAATTCTAATATCTTCCTTAAATTTTAGAATATAAAGTAGAAGAAATAGATTTTAATTGTAAACCTGTTGTTTAAAAAGAAAAGTCAAAAACTAAAACAGCTCACAGAAGTTATTCTTCGATATTACTGCCAATAAGATGTTAACAGACGGGGTCACAACCCCTCAACCCTCAGAGAATTGACTGAGTAGAGCACAAGGAGCACTTAAGCCGTGTTGAAATAATAAAACAACTTGGCATAGAAACCATAGCACATCTGTCCTGGGTGAAAAGGTCGCTGGATTTGTAATATGGTCTATATGCATGCTAATTTCCATACTTTCACATGCACAGCGTGTATGCACAAAATAAAATGAATGCAGTCATATTCTTTGTAACACAACTGGAAGCATCCCTGGGAAAGTTAAGAAGGAAATAGTGTGACTTGCAGGTGAAATGAGTGGGTGCAACGTGAGTCAGGGAAGGGTGTGCGTGTGTGCGTGAGAGTTGCATGCGAGTTCTTACATCTTCTGCATGCCCGCTAAGTATATGCGAGTGTGTATGTTTGTACATGTGTGTGAGTGAAGTGAGTCAGAGGAAGGTGTGTGTGATGTCAAGCCCAGACAGGCTCTGCTGTGGTCCAAGTTCAGGTTGCTGTCAGGTGGTAATGGTTAGTTAACAGAGCTGGTAATTACCTCAGACTGTCGGGCTGAGACACTGGCCAGATACCCTCAGGATACTGTGGGAAAGTACATTTAGTAGGTGGCCGCTGTATTTCCCTCATGCTCACGCTGCAGCCAAAGACTGACCTCTACTCCAGGTGGTTAGATACAGTATAGTATAGAATCGAATAGAAAGAACTTCACTCATCCCCGAGAGGAAATTCAGCTGTCCAGCAGCTCATAAAAGACAAAAAACTAAATAAAATACATTAAAATAAGTGCACAAATAGAGATTAAGTTAATTAGAATAAAATTGTTTCACAGTCCAGCCAGTTGTGGCTAATGTGATGTGTGTAAATGTGTGTGACTGTATTCAGTTAAACAGTCTTATTGCCGTGGGGACGAAGGATCTCCTGAATCGCTCTGTTCTGCAACGCAGTGAGATGAGCTGATTGCTGTCACTGCTCCCCTGGAGGCTGTGGAGAGGGTGTCTGCTATTGTCCATTATAGCTTTCAGTTTGTTCAGTGTGTGGGAAGGATTTATTTTAAAAAGACATACCAAAGTACATAAAAAACTGACAAAATACACAGGCAGTACAAGAATAAAAGTTATAAAATAAGTTGGTTAAAAGAACGTTTTCAACTAGCTGTAGGCATGCTTGGCTCTCTTTTTTAATTTGGTGTTAACTAGGGACGCACAGATTGTTAAATTCTGGGCTGATACCAATTTTTAAAGTAACGATTTGTCCAATAGCAAATACCAATTTTTTTGTTGTGTTTTTTTTAGCTATTTATTCCCAGTATTGTGCCAGGGAAAAAGAGAATTTATCTTAAATACTAAGTGAACTGTTTGAAAGTCATTTGAACATCACATATTCACAAAGGCCTTTTTACTACATGTAATATATCATAATTCCCTCTCTAATATCTGTTTTATATTGCTGTGAAAACATCAACAACTTTCTCCTTCAAACAGCTGTCCTTATTCAACTTTCTCGCCAAAAACTAAATTTGTAGATGCCATATTTTACCTTCCCCCAAAGAGATAGGCACATCATAATGTAACTCTATGCAACCTACTTTGGCCTTTAGTTCCGCCCTCCAGCCGCCTACAGCCAACGTTAACTACCTCTCCTCCTGCCGATTTCAACACAGATTTGTTGTTCACAATGTAGAATTAATACACACCCTATTGTTCCTACAATGTGGAAACAATAGGGTGTGTCTCCAGAGGCATCGAGTTTACTGTGTCCTTTTGTCCCGAAGGCGTTCCAGGGCACATCTTTAATCGTCCCAGACACATTTTCTATAATCCGTGTGATGACAGTACAATGTTTGTTTTGAGCCCTGCTGTTTACCTTGTGCAAAGTTTATGTAACACAGCAGAGAAACAGTGGCCATTGCTATCGATAAAACCATTTTGTTTGGCAAGAGGCCAGTGACAGTCAACAAGTTGTTTTTTTTTTTTGTTTTGTTTTGTTGTTGTTTTTTTTCAAGGAAATCCAATGTTTTCATCCATTACACTTAATTTACGTAATTTTTTCATCCACGTTTTAAGTAACTTTAAATGAACAATATGACCATACAGCCCATGTGAATTACTAAATTATTCATCCATGCGCCCTCATCTGTCATTTACCTTTTTCCTTGGTTGCAATTCTGATGGTGTTTTGTAGCAAACAATGTTTTCTGCCTTTAGCTTGACTTAAATTCTGCCTACCTTTTTAACCAATCAGTTGGACAATGGGGGAAAAAATCATCATATAATCTCTGGATTAACTAAAATGGCCACAGTGCACTAAGAGCACTCTACATGTTAGCTGCCCAGAAGCTAACGTTATCTGTCCTGCTGTTTCCACGAGGGCTCCAGCGGGATCGTATCCCATTCAGAAGCTTTGCAATTCAGCCTTAAACTTTGGGTCCTTTTGGAGACTTTGTAAAACCGTCACTTACAGTATACTTACAGGTGCTGAACAACAATCAGTGCCATTTTCAGCTGGACAAAAAGGTTTTGGTGGACACACGCCCTTATGAAAGTAACACCAGGGTTGTCCGACCAATTAGAATTTGGTCAGACAAGAGGATATCGACCAACTGACCAGAAGGTGTCAGTCAAATAGAGCACAATATTTTAGTCCTACTTTAAAACCACAAGATGGCCTCCTTATTTTAAATCAACACATCTATGTCTGCCAGTAACTGTTTCATCAGTTAATAGAATTTCGTGACTCACTCTCACCTCTGGGGTCACCGGTATTACATTGCAGACTGACGACTGGTAGTCAGGCTTTATTCTCCACTCAAAGATAACTTGATTCAATGATTAACACGGAAATGATGTCAGTTTTTTTAGTGGAAGAGTGCTAAATGAAGCAAGATGTTTCCACTCTTTTGCACACTTTCTCCTTCCTTCTGCGTGGCCAAAGAAAATTAGAGCGGGTCACTTTTCCACAGTTTGCATCCGTCAGTAAAAATCCTTGTGTGAGATTGTCGATCGCTGCTGGAAGGCGTCCAAATCACCTAACATGACCTTAGAACAGTGTGGGAAAGCAGTGAAAAAGGTCAGTGCTTTCACCTCTCCTTACTCATCATTTTTACGGCAGTATGAGGCTGCTTTTTCCAGTTCAGTGTGCCATCCCATTTATAATGGGCCGACATCATTTCACAGTGGCAAGAAAATTTTATATCTGCCCAACAGAATAACAGGGAACTGAATATGGCAGAATGCCCCAGACATGGGATGATGGGAGCAAACAATGAATCTCTGGTGTTGTATGTTTTAATTTTCTTTCCCTGGACGGACTACTATGTAGTTTCTAGAGAAATTATTCCTTTTCTTACATACTGTGTATATGTTTTAGACCACAGCAACACTGTACAGTAGAATGCAGTATTTTTAACCTTAGCTTGGACTCCAAAGACACATTAAGAAGGAAAAGACAACATTTTCAAAGGGAAACGATGGTGCGGTTCTTCCTCCCCTCTCGCTCTTCTTCTCTCCAGTTCCCACGCTGCCCCTTACCTGACTTACCACAATTTGAATCAAATCACCAGGGCCCGATTGGCTGCTCTCACCATGTGACCTACATCGGCCCTAAAAGCACCGCCTTTTGAGATTGGTCTAGGATTTTCCCATGGGAGCTGGCTACAGAGCCAGTGCAGTGTGTGTGTGTGTGTGTGTGTGTTTGAGGACGTTAGGGAAAAATCTCCCACCCCCCTCCCTCTCTTTCCTACCTCCACTCCGCTATCCCCCTTTCTCCTTTTTTTTCCACCACCTCCCATCCTTTGAAACACAGTATCACACTTTAGATAGCCTTTGTTGTCACGGCAAGGAGCATTCTTTCTCTGGCGCGGCCACACGGAGTGTGAGAATGCAGGAGGTTCCCTGAAAAACACAGAAAGAACAAAGGACTGAGAAAGAAAACGCAGAAATGTGGCAACTGCCTAAAGCTTTATAGAGTTAATTAAAATAAAAACTGTTTATTGATGTTTGCTGATTTTATTTACAGCGGCCTTTTGATCTTAATGTCCTTCTGTGGTCTTAACTTGCAGAAAGACGCCTGGTGAGAACACTGACTTAAAGCCAGGACTGAAATTATTTGTTTGCAAATGCTGTCAAACTGTGAGGGGAAAAACCAGCATCCTCACTGCAACTTGGTCAGTACATTTAGTGCCACAGGAAGAAACTTGTGAGTTGCGGTTAAGAGAAGACATGCACCCGAAAGACACATGTTTACAACACAATCAATAACACGGCAGCACGGATTGACTGCGTGCATCCGTTCTATAAAAACTTCAAAAAGTCCAGCTGACCAACCTGCACAGACTGCAGTGACTGAAGCCACATGTCGTGCTTCTTGATTATCACAAACATGATATTTTGCCTGTGCAAACACGCCAAACTATGATTGGTTTGACATCACTGTCAGTCTAATGCTCTCTGTGTTGTGAGACATGCGGGAGCTGCAGAGGAGGCACCTTCATATGTTTGTGCTTCTCAGGCTCTCTGTGACAACTGCGTGCCTGAAAACTCCAGTAGTTAAGTGGTGCTGTGGAAAAATCAAGTCTTCATGTCCTCCAGGGAGCCAAAAACAGAACAAATGTCATAGAAATCAGCCGCCCCAACCCAGCTTCGAATCTTGAATGACGGCACAGAGCTACCATCTGTATTCATTAAAATATAAGGCACCGCAAGACCTCACCACTTTGACCAAGCTCTTTTTTTCATGTCCATTTCCATGAGAACCGTCAATCCACTTAAAGCACTGACTGCTCACAATATATCCGCTAATATCACCATAATGTGTGAATATTATGACAACATTTTTCATTATGTATTTTTCACATTTATGTAATTTCACATTCTTTGTTACTTCTTTTCTTTGTTTAGTTTTCTAATAGATCTCTGCAGGATCTATGCATTTGTGTTTTGATTAAATATAGATAGAATTACTTCCATCCAGGTTGCGTGTGTGTGAGACAGTGTGCGTGTGTGCCTGCCTGTCCGTGGCTTAGCCTTGAGAGTTCAGAGCAGGTTCTGGCTTGCTCTACTCTGGGAAACTTTGAGCTGAGCAAATAGCTGGGTCTGTTTTCCTGGCTGCCGCCACACTTGTATGTGTGAGCCATGTGTATGCGCTGCGAGCACTTGTATGCATGTGGTCTGTGTGCACTGTAGTGTAGCCTGTGCGAATTGTGAAGTGTTTTGTCTGTAGGGTGAATTTGTGTGCATGTGTGTGTGTGTGTGTAAGGGAGAATACAAAGAGGAGAACACAGAGTGTACTGAGGGAGAGATGAGCTTCATTCCCACAGACAAGACAGGAGATGACACCTCTGCTATTCCCACACCTCCACTGTCTAGCCGCTTTCTCCTGTCCCGACCTCACTTACCACAGAGGCAAACACCGCTCTGCATGTGCACACAGAAGAGGGGACGTACCGTTGCGTTGGGTGGGTGTACACTCCTGATTTGCAGTCTTCATTAAACTTTTGCCAGATCAAGAGAGACAAACTGGCTCTAAGTGAGCCGCTCAAGGATCTTGCTTTGTGAGGTCTGTGAGCTCGGTGTGATTTACAGCCCACCTCTAAGTGGAATGCTGTTTGCTGGGTGGAGCTCAGGTGTGTTGACAAGGCTTTTAGCACTGACATGCTGTCAGGACGGCTTACAGACGAGTGTGTGTGTGCACGTTAGGGGCCGGCAAACAAGAGGTCACTAATGTCCCACCAGGGAGACCTTTACCATGGAGAGCCAGGACAGCACGGGCATGTGAACGTTACTGAGGCGTAAACGCTGTCTCTCTACACACACACACTCACTCACACACTGATCTGATCTTCCTTAACACTCTTTCACACCAAAGCAACCACTAAGGAAAAATGGCTTTTTGTCATCAGTGTGAATGGGTCAGCTGAGGTTTTCATGCTCTGAAGGCCCAGACAAACCAAACTGACATCAAGGCAGTAGTGGCACAGAGGCCGACTGTTGCACCACCTCATGTTGCCTGTGTCTCAGCCCAAAAGTTGCTCTTGAACACTCTGGAAAGACTACAGCCGACAGCTAACTAGCACGTACATTGTGCGCCTGCATGAGAGGAAATAGCTCTGCATAGCAGCAGGTGGTGGTCATCTGTATTTGTCATTTAAAAAGCGAAACCAGACGAGCGAGGACTGATACACAGAACATTGATGATACAGTGGTCCTCAGTTGATTGGTCCTCAGTTGATTCTTTCCAGATGGCTACGTTATCGTGAAAATATTTGTTCATTGGAATAAGATGAGATCAAGACAAAAAATGAGCAAAGCCTTCTATGTGTACCCTCTCAATTTAAGTTGCTTGCTTTCCTCACTTCCGTCTCTGTTTTCTTGCACCGATTTGCTTAAGCTGAACAGCCAATCAGAGGGATTCCTCTCACTGACAGACTCTGACACCTATTCAACACGCTCAATCGGCAGAAAAGCCGCCAATGAGGGCCAACTGGTGTGTCAGGGCCTCAAAGGAATACTTCACCCAAAAAATGACCATTTGTAAATCAATTAGTCATGCTGTGTTACCTTGAATTTGTGAAGGAACTTTGTTTTTCTTGCATGCCCCCACAGAAAATGGCAAACATATTCAGTTATTGATTGATTGGGACCACATCAGACAACAGCAAAACTATATCAAAATGCTTGTTTTGTGCAGTTTAATCTAATTTCTGCTAAAAAAAAAACCTCAATATGGGAAGTACTGAGCCTACGACTGGATAAATGAGACTTAGATTACACTGCATGAGTTGTGTGAGAGTTTGTAAATGGCTGTTTTGCTATAGTTTTGGTGTTGTTAAACTTGGTCACCGGTCAATCACTAAATCAATCAATCAGTTTTCCGTTGTCCAGGGAGGCATGTGAGAAAGTTCTCTTCACAAATTGTGACCAACAATCTTTGCAATTTTCAAAAACCATGCACGCCCATTTCACTCAGAAATGGCTCAGGTGTGCAGAAGTGAGACAGTAGACAGCGTTTTCATTTCTCTGTCATGCTCACAAACAAGTGCTACACCATAAATGCCTCTAGGAAAGACTGCCTAAAATGTGCACAGTTTTTGCTGTTCAAATGATTTCATCACAACTCCCTCCTCAGTGACAGCAGGATTTTCACCTTGTCTTCAGGGTGTAGCCATTTGGAACAGCTATACACCATTTTGCCTTCAGACATGGTTGGTCAGCACGTTGTGCAACTGAGTTCATTTCAAGCATACCCTGGCTTTTCTACTGTTGATAGCTTCAGACGCAGGCTTGCATATTCAGCTTGCAACAACCCCCTGTGGCACACACTCAGTACGTTTACATGCAACTTGAGAAAATCGAATTATTGGTTTAGTCTGACTGAAACTGGACTTTTAAATGCATGTAAACACCTTGGTCTGACTGAAATTGGACTATCCGTAGCTCGACTAACACACTTAGATAATTCGATTGAAAATCGAACTATTGCTGCGTGTATTCACTCAGACCAACTGGAGTTGGACTCGGCGTTCCGCGCATGCACCACTTTTTCTTTGGCTGGCTTTCACCCGGAAGAAGAAGGAGATGACGTAGCAGCAGCTCCCGGAAAAACAAACAAACACCATGGCGACCGAGAGGCAGAAGACGCACTTCTTGACGGACGAGGAAACTACATTCATACTCTGACAGCTAAAGGAGCTAAACATTTTGAAGATATGGATGGTAGGAAAATGTGGAACGCTGATTTATTTCAAAAAAGTTTCTGAACAACTGTTAGCTTCCTCTTCGGGTCAACCGGAACTAGTTCAATATGCACTATATTAAAAAGGACACAGCGCTGCCTATTGAGGCGGAGTCAGACGTACTTGGTCAGAAATTCAATTTTCGCTTCACGAGAAGTCTGACTTGACTGATTAGCCGAGCTATGAGCTTAGCCTGATGTTCTGACTGAGTTTGTGTGTAGTTCGGTACATGGCAACTGCCAGTGACAGAAGTAATCATACTAATCTGTAGCCCCCTTTTACACAGAAATTTTGTGATTAGGCATCCACAAAGTCCCTTTATTATGCCGCCTTTACTGTTTTTTAACACTGAACTAAACAGCGCTGGCATAATGCCGCCACAATGTGTAATTTTAGATAGCATGCAGGCGTTCTGGAAGCAAAAGAGCTGTTACCTGTTACACAACAGCATCAGCCTCTAGTGGGAGATGTAACAAATGTGTCAGCAGCACTTCATAAATAACAACAATGGCATAACATGGCAATAACAATCATTCACCATCCTTGTGTGGGGACTGATCTCGTCCTCTGCTCAGAGGTTGATACGCTGTCGGACCTCATTGTTTTGCCAATTTGTTGATATTTTCAGCTGCTGTTCTTCTTTGAGTTAGCTGCTAACTGCTGCCCAGGCAGTGGGTTGCACACATAACTCGTCAGAGCTTCACACCCCTCCCGTTCATAGTCCCATCCTGCCGGCTATCCCTTTTACACAGATGTCGATTTGTCACTGTTACCTCCTCGCTGCTAGCTTAAAGGCAGGACAACCACTGTGCCTTTTATAAAGAACGCTGAGGCAGAAAAACAGCACAGCATTCCCACCTTGAACAGGCAGCATAAAAGGGGCTTATTATATTATATTATATTATATTATATTATGTATTGGTCCTCTTCCTCATATTTTTCTCTTCAGTACATGTGTGATGAGTGAAAGCTCTCAGTCTGCTAATGACTGTTTTTATCTGTTTGTCCAGGCGTGTAACTGTGATGAGTACGTGGCGGTGCCGAGGAAGGACATGGTCAGGATGCTTAAACAGAAAGGTCAGTCAAACCACACAGCTTCAGGAGGGTTCACTGTTAGGGGACGCCCTTAACCATTACGTCTCACTGTTTAGTGTAGTTTTGAATCTGCTATGGTGAACCTCACTTAATTTAGACCCTTCCAGAATACAGTCATTAAATGTTGGTATTTTGTTTGCAGGATTTCTGCAGGACCAGGACAACACTGACTACACACAACAGGAAGAGGAGAAACTTGGTCACACTCTGACCCCAGGTGTGACCCCTGACTTTCCCAGATATGTTCAGTGTCAGTGGGCCCCCCTCTCAGGGCTGGACCCCGACACTCTGACCTTTCCCGGGGGTGCACCCGTACAGCTCCACACTGTGCCCCCTGCCCTCCTGCCGAGGATACCGCTCTTCTATGTCTGCACCAGATGTGGCAAGGTGTTCTGGGAAGGCTCTCACTTTAGCCGCGTCCTCTCCATGTTTCAGGACGTCTTGCAAATAACAGACGAGGACACTGAATCAGCTGCAGCGGCACAGCAGAACTGACTGATGTAGAATACCTGCTGTTTACTGCATCCTCAAACACCATAACAATACTTTACACATTTACAAGTTAGCTGTCATGAACTTTAATTATGTTGCCTCATATATGAGTTTTATTTTTCCCTTTTCTAGTTGACTCAATACAAAAAATTAAAGAGGCATAAATGGTGAATTTCATCTGACATCACAAGAGACACAACTGCTTCAAATCTCTTGAAATAACAAATCATTTGGATAGAATCTAAAAATAAGCCAACTACTCCTCTATGATAAGTGAGTAAAAATTTTCTTACACCCGAATCAACAGATTTCCCCCAGAGGTCGAATGTCCCGTTAACCATCAGGTATTAAAATTTGACAGTCAAAAAAACAAAATCAAAGAAGATTTGAGACTTAATTTGGATTAGGGCGTTACGTTCTTTTTATGTGTATATAGTTTTGACAGTTTTAAACCTACTGCAGAGTTAAAAACTCACTGAACCAAAGACAGGTCACGCTGTGTTCACGTTTCGACTTGGTAATTTTTGTTGTTGATTATGTTCATTGTTGCACCACAATTATGGTGATTAACGGTTGGGATCGTATTGATATCATTTGAATTGTTCCTCAAGAACACGTTTCCTCACCAGGGAATTAAATCATAAACTATAAAGCACCTTGTTAAAGTGGAAACCTATGGCTGTATACAAAGATGGGCGCCATGTATCCACTTCCTCCCATTGCGCGAAAATGAAGCCAAAATGTCCAGGATACAGCTGCTGCCATCTTGTGCTGGTGACGTAATTTGGAGCCACAGTCTACACAGTAGCGATCTTCACAGTATTGAGTTCCCATCCATACATCCGTCTAACCAATCATGAGCAGCACCATTGATCACTAGCACACACAGTTGGCGTCAAACCCCCTTTCTATAGCATCGAATAAGTAGTCATACCCAAACTTATCAGAAAAAGTAAGTAAGTATTTGTCATGTACTTTGGTATTTTTATTTGGCCCATGCCCCATCTGCTAACATGAAGAGGCGGGGTCTATGACTTGTACTGCAGCCAGCAACTGGCAGCGATGAAGATGTTTTGGCTTCAGTTTCAGGGAGCTGAAACTGAGTCTTTATATACAGTCTGCGGTCGAAACACAATTTTTCATCCTTTTTTTGTTTGTTTGTTTTTTTATGAGACCCTAGAAACTACCACAGTTACCACAGTTACCTTGGTTGTTCCACCGTCCACCATCTCCACTACTGGGGATAGTAACTGCAAAGTACTATATTGATACTCTGAGGTAACTAGGGGTAGCTACCAATAACTAGCGGGGAAAACAAAAGCACTTTCCTCTTCCTGTTTAGTTGCACAACGGTTAAATGTACTTCTTTTGTGCCATAAATCAATACTTCATTTTCCGGGAGGTCATACCTGGTGGCAGACAGAATTTTATCATGAAAGCGAGTCATATAGGGAACCAATCAAAGTGCAGATGGTGCCTTTATTCTCATTAAATTGTGCAATTTACTTAATAATGTTACTTTATAATGATAAGTTCAAGGTAAAAGTTTGTTCCGTTCCACAAAAGAAGTTGTTTTGATTTCAAAGCTGCAGTATGATGAAGACAGGACTCGGTTCTTCGGCCTTTTTAGCAGTCTGTGGTACTGTATATTTTCATTCTCTGTGATTACATTTGTACAATGTTGAACTGTTTAGCTGGAAGCTAAATGTGTGTTAATAAAGTGCTGTTTGTTTCATTTATTTATCTGTGAGAAGTCACAATGTTTCCGTCAGCGCACAGGTATTTTTTAATGTGTTTCTGAGTTCTCGCAACAGATGGTAAAGGACTAAGAGTGGCCAGATTGATGACATCATCTAAGCTTCACTGATGTCTGTCAGGTGTAACACTAACAGTGTGGGGGTTTCCTGCCCCGAGGCTAAAGAGCAGACGGGTCACAGAGTAACCCAACACATACACCGCCTGAATCCCTTTATATTTTCTCATACCTTTCTTTCTAACTCTCCTCTGTTCCCAAACCCCACGCTGGATTTGCGTGATTCCCACTGAGATTGCCCAAAAGAGTTTTAAGAGATCTAATGTGGAAAATTCTGCAATTAAAGATTTTCTGGACAAGTGCATACTATGCATTTTGTTAAGACTGCAGTGGAGGTTGAGTTGAAATCTTTTTACACTCATAAAATCTCAAGAAACCCTAACCACAGCCAGATGTGCACTTTATTTAATTGATCACTTAACTCGCATCAAAAAAGCCACAGCGACTTCCAGAGACAGGTCATACTGTAGATCACAGAGGTAAATGTGCTCTCAGTGTGTTTGAATCACAGCGGCTGCAGTAAGTCAGAGGTTTGAACCTCAGGATGATTCAGTAGTGACTGGACAATAAAAAACATGTTGTCAGAACCTTTAAGGTGAAAGCATTTCTCCAGAACATGCAACACTATAACCTGGTGATCATATCATGAATAGCCACATGGAGTTTACAGATGTAAAGTGTTCAACGTGTGACAGCTGGAATTCTTGGATCACTGAGTTCACAAGCTGTCAGTTTGCAGGGAGCTGAGCTGCTGCCCAACCTTTATTACAACAAGCAGTGGAAAACAGAAATGACTCTGCAATGAGGTGTTATCTAACCAAATGTTCTTCCTTTCCAAAGTAATTTGGAATAAGTGGACATTTTTCAACATCACGGCAGGTCAGACCCTCCACATGTAGGTAAGGTAACACCATTCAGCGATTGCATAACCATAGGTACGTTACAAAATGTAGGCTATTGTTGCAGTAAGTAATGTTACACCATCAATAATGCAGTAAGCATCATCACTTCTGAAGAATAATGTGAGAGAAGTGAGTGTCCGTTGCCGTGAATCTGAAGTCTACTGTTCATTGTTGTGAGGGCTGGGTGAGACGGAAGCCGCTGCACAAATGTCGTCAGTAAATCTAACACCTAGGCTACGACAAGAAACAGTCCTGGACAAAGGAGATCATGTGGCTTACCAACACATTCTCACTCCGACCTCATCACATATTGACGTGCCTGGTCATGGACTTTTCACATCCACAAACAACGTGCAAGGTACCCTGGGTGCGTTGGTTGCTGACGTTCTGGGACACCAACTTCTGTCAACTTCTGTCTGTTACATACATTGTCTTCTTTCAACATACACTGCGGTTTTTACAGGAAATTTACCAAATTCCATACAGTCTCTTTCAAAATGAATGCACTATGTCAGTACAACACCGCCAATTGATGTTTTTTTCCTTCAACTCAAACACACATGGGTAGGTTTAGGAAAAAGAACAGGGTTCGGCTTTAGAATCTTACGGGACGCTAACACCGCTGTCTCGGGTAAAAGTTGGTATTTGTTGGACCCATCCACCACCCCTCACATCCACCCCACTCAGACATTTGCAGCCTTAACTTTTGTCCTTGTCCTACGGCATTTCCCACTGACGCCACTGGGTGCCATTACACTATAACGGCAACTGGCTGCATATCATGCCAACGTTAAAGGACACCTTTTTCATTGGTTTCTGATGCCGCAAGTCACTGCCCAAGCACCAGATTTCGACAACTTTGTAGTGAGACCAGGCCTCGACTACTATCTCAGACATGACTTAGGGCCCTGACAAACCCAGCTGACGGTCAGTTCTCAGTGTCCTTTTGAGGTGTGTCCCGCACTAGTCGGCTCTTGTCAGCTGTTTTTGGCTGATTCAGCATGTTGAATCGGAGAGTATGGAGCCTGTCGTTCAATGAAATCACTCAGAATGGCAGTTCAGCTCGTTGCACAAGAGGAGAAACGAAAGTGAGGAAAGTAAACAAACAGCTAGAGTCTAGGGGGAGTTAGATCGAAGCAAACATGTAATATAAGGTAAGATTATTTATTTTAGCCATCAAGCTCTTTGGCAGTAACAGTTCATAACTGTTTGTGTTATTGTTTGCTTGTGCGTGCTAAATATCCTTTGTTCTTTCAACATTAGGTTGTGTCGTTAATGTGTTAACTTCCTAACTAGCATCTTGAGTCCATCCTGTGAGTCTTCCGGATGCACCTGCTGCTGCCATGGAGAGTTGAATCCTCATGCGAGCACAGAGCGTATGTGGTAGTTGGTCATTGGCTATAAATTTGTAGTGTTTTTAAGTGCAACTTTTTGGCTGACACAAGGAGAGGCGACGGAACAGTTGGCCTTCGACGCCACTAGTTCTTTGATGTCTTGAGTTTGTTTGGGCCTTTACAGGTCCTCAAGCAGAGCATCCTGTAATATATGTGTTTATTAGTTATTCTGAAGCTTTAAAGTTTCACTTTATGCTATTAAACATAATTGTCTTTTGGTTTTTCACTAACTTTGGTACAACTTTCCAATGAGGCACCAAAATACAAAGAAACACCTGCTTTAGTCCACAGTCAGACTTATAGTTGTTATGAAAATATCTGGTTTATTTTAATCATAGGTGAAGATATTTAGAACACGTCCATTTGTTTCCCCCAGTAAAATCATATGAAAGCAGTAGAGGACTTTTATTTTGACCAATGTTAACACATTTACAGCATAAATTGATGCAGAAAAGGCACAAATTACGCTTATAAAGTTCTGGCTGAGGACCCTAAACCATCACTTTCCATCCCCCAATGTTGAAACCACACTTAAACCCTTGTATTTCATTCATTATTTCATTTCTTCTCCTTTCATTCATGCATTTAGATAAGAGAAACCGGTTCCTAACTCTGTATTAAATGATCTCAATGTCATGGTCGTTGAGATGATCTGGAGGAGAGACTGGCCTGATTCTTATCTTTGGGACGTTACACTATAGGGGGGTCAAAATCTTTATCCTCAAAATGAGGGCAGAACAAGACGCCTGTTGTTTTTATGTAAGATATTTCTTCTCAAACATACATCCAGGAATACAAAAATCTTGGCACCGTGCCCTGCGCTGTTTTTAAGCAGAGTGTATAATAACTACAGTAACATTAATCCACCCTGAAGTATTTTTATTGCTGTGAATGAAGTCGACACCCTAGCTCCCAAATAAGCCCCTCTCTGTGTGTCTTGTCCCGTCCTTGTCCGGGTGGTCGCAGCCCCTGCCTCTGCGCAGAGCAGAGCGCGAGCTTTCTGCTGCAGCACCGTGTTATTTGATCCTTGCTCTTTCTTTGCTGGGAAGAAAAGCTCGCCTCTTTCCCACGCTCTGAGGACACGTGGTGCCCGGAATGAATTGGATTCAGAAGGCCCTCCCTCCCGGTAACACGTCATCCTCCCTCTCCTCTCTCTCTCTCGTCTCCAGTTCAACATGCTCTCTGGTATGAATTAAAAACAATGGTGCCAAAGCGTAATGATCGACATTTTTACATGACAGTTTTGCTTTCCTGTGTCCCTCTGTGAGTTTTCCGACCTGGACTCTCCTCTGCAGGGACATGCATGCGCGCAGCATTCCTCCCGGACGGGACTGGAGGCTCCTCCCGTCTTGTCTGGCCCCGGCTGCCCCGAGTCTCGGCGCCAAAACTCGGCACAGCGCACAGATCTGTCCGGCGCAGGACAGCCATACAACACTGCGCGACTCTGGGTTCTCTCTGTGCCGCTGGGAAAAACACACGTCTTGTTTATCAACACTCAGCAATAGAACAGAGATATGGCTGCACAAATAGTACCAGAATAGACTTGTATTATCTTTGTGTGACCAGTTTGAGGAGAATTGGCCCCTGCGCAGCCTCTGAGCCAAGGAGACCTCCACAGTACCTGACTACCCTCACTGAATGACCAGTTAATGCAGATTATGAATGTAATTGCAGTGTCTGTTCATAATAATTAGAGGAAATCAAACTGTAAAATAATTGTGTAAAGTATTTCATCACTACACAACAGCCCCATGATTGGATCTGGTTTTGGCTGCTTCCCAGACACACATTACCAAGAAAGACTCAGGAGCGAAGTGGTGGGGGGGCAGAGAGAGGAGAGCAAATGCCACAGAGTTTGGGGGAGAAAAACTCATCCAATCGGAGAAACGTTTGGCTCCTGCGGTCTGTGCAAATGTTTTCCAAGTGTCCAGACGCGCTGAAGCCAAAGCTCTGATAGCGGACAGATGTTCCTGATTTTCCAGAAGATGTTCTGCACCATTCAGTAACCCTAAAAAAACATATATGTAACAAATGTAATAAAATCTTTTAATGACCCTTAAAATACCAAATCTGCAATCAAATCTGAATAAGTAACGAATATACTGAGGGAGCCCGTGGAAGTTAAAGACTGTAGAGAGGAGCACACATCTGTTACTGTTGCATTCAAAGGCCTGACTGTTATTGTAGCTTGCGTTTAAAGGTTTGTGTCAGGTATTCGCCACATTTCTAGTAATGAGTCAGAGCCGCAGTCTGTGTTGGAGCATTTGCAGCTGTGCGCCACTTGTTGCAGAGGAACAAACAGCACACAGTCACCTGCACATGCACCTAAAAGAGTCCAAAAAACAGATGAATCACGGGCTCCCACACAAATTGTTTGGCCTGTTGTTCACCATAAAAGTCCTTAAGTCAAAGATCTCAACTTCAACAAATGTATGACTCACATGTGAGATTAAACAACAGGATTCTGATCAGTCAGCAGGTGCCTGGTTAGATTCTATTGTACACTGGGATCCTGGAAACATAGATCCGGCCAATAGTTAAACCACGTTTCAAGATCAGCGTGCGTGGTGTTTTAGCTTGCACATAACAGTACTCTAACATTAGCAGTTTAGCATAAGTAGGCACCTAAGCATAGGTTAAAGTCAAGCCTCAAAGGGTCTACAGTGGTTTGGGCACAGTCCATAACTTGGCTTGGGAACTAAAGGGTCAACAGTTTAATTCCAGCTACGCACCAATGTATGGATAATGGACTGGTAGCTGGAGAGTACCTGTTCGTCTCCTGGGCACTGTTGAGGTGCCCATGAGGAAGGCGCCAAACCTCCAACTGCTCTGGGTGCCAGTCCATGGGCAGCGCCTTCGCGAGCCTGGTCTGACACCGAAGTTATTGAAATCTGGCGCTTGGATGGTGACATCAGAAACCAAAGAAAAAAGGCGTCCTTTAACATCAACATGATATGCAGCCGGTTGCCTTTATAGTTCAACGGCGCCAACAAACACTGACTTTCACCCGATAGAGCAGTGTCCACATCCAGTAAGGTTCTAAAGCCAAACCCTGTTCTTTTTTCCTAAACCTAACCATGTGTATTTTGTTGCCTAAACCCAACTATGTGTATTTCATTGCCTAACCCTAACCACGTGTATTTTGTTCCCTAAACCTAACCACGTGTATTTTGTTGCCTAAACCTAACCATGTGTATTTTGTTGCCTACACCTAACCATGTGTATTTTGTTGCCTAAAACCCAACCATGTGTATTTTGTTGCCTAAAACCCAACCATGTGTATTTTGTTGCCTAAACCTACCCACGTGTATTTTGTTGCCTAAAACCCAACCATGTGTATTTTGTTGCCTAAACCTAACCATGTGTATTTTGTTGCCTAAAACCCAACCATGTGTATTTTGTTGCCTAAAACCTAACCATGTGTATTTCGTTACCTAAACCCTACCATGTGTGTTTGTTGCTGAAGGAGAAAAAAGTCAATTTGCGGTGTTGCACCAACGTAGTGCGTTTATTTTGAAAGAGACTGCATGTAAACGTTAAATTTCTTGTGAAAACGGAAGTATATCATGAAAGAAGACAATTCATGCAACAGGCAGAACTTGACACAGAGTCCCAGAACAAAACAACCAATGCGCCCAGGGCACCTTTCACATCATATGTGGACGTGGAAAGTCCATGACCAAGCATGTCAGTAGGCGACAAGGTCGGCGTGAGAAGGTGTTGCCCTCGCTCTGATGTCTCCCCATTTAATACATGTGCTTAGGTCCTGTTTGTGCATGGGCCTGTGTGTGTAACATTTAAATAACAGACAGAAAACTGAATTTCCCTTTGGGATAAATAAAGTATGTCTTCTTCTTCTTCAGTCTGTACAGTATACAACAACCTCTATCTTGATGTAACCAGTGGACTCTTGTTTTGTCTGCGTTTTGTTGACATGAAGAGGCCCAGACCGTAGATGTCTTTGAAGGCGATTTCTGTTTATTCCTAACAACTCTGACAGCAAGATGTAAAAACAGAAAACTCTGTAATTACGACCATATAAACTCAAACCCCTCTCCCATTGAATTAACAGTAAAGGGGAGGGTGGGGTACCCCCAGAGGTAAACACAGGGGTACAGAGACTGAGTATCAGACATCCTTTTATTGACTATGGAGGCCTAAGTGTGTCATAAGAACTGAAACACATTTTATGTAATTATAATACTTGACTTTGTTACACATGTTACTGCTGTATAATTGACGCTGTTACACTGAAACTACTAACAAACTTTGTGGCCCTAGTTTAAACTTTGATAATTAATGCACTCCAGGGTGTGCTTTTATTGAAAATAATGGACACAAGCAATCCAATTCATGATGATCATACATGATCATGTAGTTCCCTGCCATGACAACCAAAAGATAAGGAAATGATACTACATACATTCTCTTTTAAAGTTTGTTTGTTGTCATTGAAGCTAGTAGTTCTGCTTGAAGTGATGTTACCACAAAAATCTATCTCCATGGTTACATGTGGTTTAATAAACTAGCTTGTGCCTTTGTTTTGAACTGTGGTTGACTTGTTTACTTGAAGTTTCAGGTGCCACAATTCATGACTTAAATGTCAGCCAGAGTCTAAAACAGTCATCACCCACCATCATGATAATGCAGTCCAAATGTAGGAAATTATTGAAATATTGTTTCAGTCATGTTTTCATATTGACTTTCCTCCCATATCAACTGAAACAGGTTGTGACCTTTATATGTGGGATCCACTGTACGTTACCGTCTCTCCCACGCTGACGCGCAAATGCACCGTCGCACAGTCGTGCAGGCAGATGCAGCCACAGGGCCACAGACGTGCGCCAAATGTACAGTTCAGAGTGTGGGAAAACGAGGACAGTGTGAAAGCCACCAAACCATCAGAGCGAAGAGCGGTTTATAAAGTGTTACACAGATTAGATAAAGTTTGGGGCCGCCAAATGGAGCAAACGGCCCGACAGAGGCCGACATGAACCTGGTGCGGTTTCCACATATTTCTCTCTTTCCTTCTGTTCATCCAGCTCTGTCACTTTCACATGCGTTCTTTCTGTCAAAAGCCCGTGTCTATCTATCAATATCTATCACCACCTTCACTCTGCCTTTCACACACACACACATACACACACACATACACAGGCACCCAGTTCCCACGGTGGTGGTGGGGGCTGAGCGGCGTGTCAATCTGCGCACAGCGTCACCTCTTTTCACTTGCAAAAAGGAAGTAGCGCAGGGCTTTTGTTATTCGAAGTCCCGCAGTCTAAAACAACTGGAATATATCCGCAGTTTATGATTCAAACAGCCACCTATAATCTCCTCCTCAGGGGTGTTTTTAGACGGACTCAGAGACTCGTTTGGGGTTTACTGTCCTCTCCATTTGGTTCGGAGGTAATCTGGAGAGAACACACAGGCTCACTGTGGGTTTTTGATGCGTTCACACTTGAGACAGCCACATTTATATGTCTCCCTTAAGCCTTAATTATGTGGAGAACAATCTCTTCCTGTTAACTTTAAATGCACCGATAGCCTCTGTAACCTTTACGCACAGGAGCACATACTGGACCCCTGCATTGTGCTCATTTTTGTCAAATATTTGCGCACAAATTCAGTGAGATGTTCACTGACAGGTCGTCTCAGGGTGACGCTGCGGAGAAAAATGGGCCCTGCACTGTATTTATCTCAGACAACACACACTCTCCCCTGGATTATATGTCATTATCAGCGCCTTTTCTGTTTCCATTTGGCATGAGAGGGTGTTAATGAGTCCAGATACTTCTTTAAAGACATCATAATAAACCATTTTGACTAATATTATGTGTAGTCCATGAGCCATTGATTACTTCCCCTTTTTTAAATAAGTTTTTAAACTCGTCTCATGTTTCTTTCTTGAATTTTCACCTGTTTTGAGAATCCAAATAAAAGTTCATAGGTCGACTGTCACATTTTATTTATTCATTAATTCATTTAATTGATTAAGGAACTATTTAATTTCAATTTCAATAGTTGCTTTTCACAAATAAATCCTCTCCGGTGCCTTTAAGTCGCTCTTTACATCGCTTTCATGAGACATGGAGACGCTTTATTGACGTTTTGTTCCAAGTTCCTGTTGATTTTAATCCAGTGGATGATCCCCTGCAACATCCCCTCTCCCCCAGCAGTTTACAGCTCAGGCAGCACCATGCCTCTGGCTTTCAGTCCGCTTCCTGGGGTCGGCAACAGGAGATCGGATATATAGAGCTCCCCATAATATTGCTGTGGGCAGCTTGTTTAATATTTCTGCAGCAACATTTGGCTCCCTCCTCGGAAAAGACCACGCCTCCTCCCTGCAGATTCACAGGGGCTCTGATCCCTCCCCCTAACAGAGCCGGCAGCCTATAACCTCCCCGGGTTTCCGCCCATTCCTCCACAGTTGATTCTTTGGGATGGTATTGTCATGCAAATAAAGGACGCGTAAAATATTCCCCCAGAGCGCAGCGCAGGGCAGAGACTCACACGGACCGCGCGGAGGACACAGACCGGGCCACACGGTGGATTTGTATCGTTTTCGTCGCTACGGACCCGTCCATCTGTCACAGGTAAGTCTCATATCTGCAGCGGATTTCATTTCCAGACATGTTTAGTGGCAAAAACCAAGCAGTGTGTCCGTGCGTAAACGTGTGCGCACGGAGGTCTCCTCTCTCACGCTTGGATGTGGCGGAATGCGGGGTCCTCTCTCGCAGTCTGTTGGTGAGGAATCGGGATTCATGCGGACTTTTCTTGTCTTTTTTTGTCCTTTCTCAGACATCCTGGCCACATGAGCAGCGACATATAGCCGGGACGTGTAGCCAGGAATCAGGTCGGACCGTTTAAGGAAAACCTGCGGAGGCTGCCCTGTGGAGATAGTGGTCATACTTCCAATTTCCCCGAGTGAAGTCGGAGGTGTCTCTCTTCTCCATCCCCTGCTATAGGCTACCTGCTGCTGCTACAGAGGGGGGACTACGTCTAGACACCCCTGGATCGCTTGAGAGCACCCTTTATGTTTTAGGGATTTTAGGATCTCTCAAATATTAACATTTTTTGCACACCAAGTGTGTTATTTCCTCTCTTGTCCTTTTTGGGATATATACAGTGGTCTTTTTTTCTGTTTAAGTACTTTAAAGTGCCTTAATAACTGGTTATAATCCAGTGTAACTGTGGCATTGTCACCAGACCAGAGACGCTCAACAGGGAGAAGACGATTATTATCAGCTTTAGAGCCCAGGCAGGATTACTGGTTCCCCACCCTCCAGCGAGCTGCAACCATGAGCCAGGCGGATGTGTCGACTTGCTCCGCGCCGCAGAGGGTTTTCCAGGAGGCGGTGAAGAAGGGCAACACCAAGGAGCTGCACTCTTTGCTGCAGAACATGACAAACTGCGAGTTCAACGTCAACTCCTTCGGGCCGGAAGGACAGACGGCCCTGCATCAATCTGTCATAGACGGCAACCTGGAGCTGGTAAAACTGCTGGTGAAGTTTGGTGCAGATATCCGGCTGGCCAACAGGGAAGGGTGGAGCGCTTTACACATCGCCGCCTTCGGGGGCCACCAAGACATTGTGCTATACCTCATCACCAAGGCCAAGTACTCCTCTGGCGCCCGGTGATCTGTCTCTGCTGTCAGGTAAAAAATAAGAAAATAGAAAACAACAAGTGGAAAAACTGCAACACACGGGAAAGCCAGGCTCTTGTCAAAGCAAATAAAAAAACTGCCATTATCTACATAGTTGTGCCAAATTAAAATTAAAAAAAAAAAGGAAATAAAAATAGACCTGCACAATAATCTTCCCTCATTGTAAACCAAACGGGGCCCTCTCTGCACTCCTGAGTGAAGCACAGCATGCTTCATACACAGCGCTTCAATCTTTAACAAAAGCAACGCCATTTCGGTGAGTTTGTTGGTACTAAAGCTTTCCTCTTGAATGTCTATACTAGATCTCGTCGTCCACTATAAAAGAAGCCAGTGTCTGTGTATCACATGTGTGTGTGTGTTTGGACTCCTGAGTGCAGATGGCCCAGTTTTTTTTCTCTATCCATGACCTCCCCATCCCCAGTTGAATAGTCTCTTTGTGGGGGGGCTGTTGCTCCTCATTGTTCACTTGTAAAACCCTTTTTAAGTTATTTTATATGAAACACGGCACTTGATGCTACATGGCTGCATGCTGGAATATCTGAAAGGGAAGACACATGAACAAGAGAAGAAGGGTTGCCCTCTGTTGGCTACCAGAGGTCTGATTTCTTTAATAGATTCATTGATTTTTTTTTTTTTTTTTTTTTGTACTCAAAGAGCGGCATTATGGCTATCCAACACGCTTTCAGATGTGTAATCATTATGTAACAACAAGTGGCTCCATCATTGTTGTGAAGTACTGTACACAATAGCTTTACTTTTTGTTTTTTAAGAGATAAAAATACAAGAGACAGTAGCTGAATGCGCTCTTCATGCAGATCTTGCCATGCTGGCGTCCAACTTTTCAGGCCAGTTTTGCGACCACTTTGCCGATGGTCATTGTGTTATTAAAAAAAACCGCTGCTTTCGCTTTGTATCAAAAAAAAAGTCGCATTTGGAATTCACTTTATAATCTCCTTTCAGTATTTTATTAACATCCTAGTCATCACTGTGAAAGCAGGCTGGGTTTTTTTTTATTTATGAAGGTACATTGAGAAGATGCATTTTTTTTGAATATGTTGTGGTTCTTCTTAAAAAAAAATCTATAAGTGTAAGTAGGGTGACTCAAGCTGCTTCAGACTCGTAGTATAAACTGTCCCGTGTGGAGGTAGACCTGCCACCCCCCCCCCCTCCTCTCCATCCACCCAGAAACCCCTCTGTTAAAGCCTGTTGACCCTCAAGAGGACTTTCTCCCCCTCCTTCCACCCTCCCTCCCATTAAAAGGACTTTGTTTGGTTGCCTTTTGCCAGCTACCTCGACTATAAAGTATTCTCAAGTTGTTCAGCTCTCTCACCACTCTGCCACGTTGTTTGGAGTCTGAGGAGATTCACAATTTGTCTGTGATCATCCGCATGCCAGTATGTTTTTTCTTTTCTGTTTTGATTTTGTAGCCTAACAGACAGATGGACTCCAGTACAGAAGATGCAATGAACCCATTCCTGCATCCTCAGTCGGGACAGTTTATTTTACACTACAACCAAACCAATTCTGTCAAGCAATGCATCGTTTTTGCTTTTCTGCAAGGGAGTCTGTGCTTCTCTGTCTGTCTCTGTCACACACACACACACACACACACACACACACACACACACACACACACACACACACACTGCCATTGTTTTCCCTATAAACCTCCACTTTCTTTTCTCTCTGTCTTCATTAGCCTGTGTTTTCTATTTTTTCCAGTCATACAAAAAAAATGGAATTGTATCGCATGACTTTTTAATGCAGGGAGTTTTATTGCACAAAAATGCGGAGCCTTGTGCGCCCCCAGTGTTTGTACGGGGTAACTGCAGGAGCCAAGGCTTTGGAATAGTTACTACTACTGAGCAGGACCCTAATACTGTTGGACGATGAAGACTTTAAATAAAACACAAACACATGACTATTGCAGGATTTCACAGACAAAAAAAGGAAAATTGGTTTCATAAACTTGCCTGCTGCATTTTGAAAGTCATGGCACCCTAACATTTGTATCAATGCTGCTTGTATGTTTCTTGTTTTTTTGTTAATGTTGTTTTTTTTTTTAAGCCTACTGCTCAAATGGCCAACAGTTGTATAGAAGCTTCACAGGCTCACCTCATGAGAAGCTGCTGAGAGAGAGTGTGTTTTTTTTTAATTGAAGTGTGTCTGTGTGATTGTGTGCTTCTCGCGAGGGCCCCTGCGTCGCTGTTGTTAAAACAAGAGAACTTCCCATTTTAAACCTGGAACAACCACAAGTTAAAACTGAAGCGATAGATCCACTACATCAAGGTATAGATTGGTATCAGGCCACAAATTAAATATGCATCGCTTTGTCTTAAACTTGATGTTTTATTTCTCTTTTTTTTTTTTTTTTTTTTTGAATATTGCACTGATGACTGTTGTTGAAAAGTTGGCTTTTATGTGTCAACATTTTATTTTTTTCTGAATAGAAAAAAAACAAACACAACAAAATACTATTGTATAAATATATGCTCCAGGTGATAATGTCCTAATGTGTGTGTTACTTTGTGGAAAAAACATGATGTTTTTTTTAACAAAGATGCGTGTATCTCTGTGATTGGGTGTATGTATATATACATATGGATATATATATCGACGCTGATGATGATGATGATGATGATGATATCTTGGGGCACTTTCTTTTCTGAAGTGCTGTCTTCCTGTTTTTTTTGAAAGGGGAATAATACATTTGATGGTAAGATCATTGTAACATGATTAAAAAAAAATTGCACGGTTGTGTGGTTGTTTGGCATACCAGGGTCATAACATTTATGACGTAAGGAGCCAGCCGCCGGATTGGTGTACATGAGTGAGATGATTTTTTTTTTTTTTAAAGAGAAAAAAAAAGTGCTGACTTCTTTGGACCAAGTTGTGTTTCTGGTCTTGCTTCATTTCAAGCAAGAGGAAACAGCTGATTTTTCATGAGTGATGCAGATGTTCCATCATGTTTGATTTTGTTTGTATTCTTTTATTTTTTGAACGTTTGTAACACTGTGATGATGACGTGATGTCATGTGGAGATGAGTGCTGTATTATTTTTGTACGTTTGTGTACAAGCCAGTAAAGAAATCATTAAACTCGAATCCTCTGTGTATGCATACATTTCTTCCTCATCCCTCAAAGCGAAAAGCTACGTTTTCTCTGACTCAAACACCCTTCCTCCACCTCCTCCTCCTCCTCCTCGTCCTCCTCCTCGTCCTCCTCCCTCCTCCTGAGGTTTTCACAGAAAAGGTTGGTTTGGGAAACACACCCCTACCCTCCTCTCGCTCTTTTCCCTCCCTGTCTTCCAAGCCAGGCCCAACCCAGATCCCCATTCTCTCCTTTTGTCATTCATCTGGCCTCATCCTTTCACTGCCGGGATAAAAGAGCCCAGTGCATTGTGGGTAGGCTCAGTTTAAAGAAGGGTCCCCTCCCCTGTGTGTGTTGTGGGAGAGCTGGTTTTATGTTACCCCCACACACTCAAAAACTTTCCAACACACACTCCTCTCTTGTGCTCTCTCTTCTGACGAATAAGGCCCGAGCTTTGCGCTGCGATTCAGCTCTCTGCTAACAACCTGCTTTTGCACAATCTCGAGTGTCTTTCACTCATCGTCTCTCCTCTTTTTCTCGAGTTATCTTCACTAACTCCTTCCTATAAGCTGTGTAGCTCTGCTTCTAAAAACAGACTTTGCAATCAGCTGATTCGTTGGAAGGGAGGAAAACATTTTATGTCTATTTTTGTGAGGGAGTTTTTCTTGGGAAATATGTACTTTGTATGTATGACTGATCTGTTAACCCCTCTCACTTAATTTGGACTGACCATGAGTCAAAAAACTGCAACACACTGATTCATATGCAGCCAAAAAGGTTAGAAAATGCTGTATTAGTGGGTGCATTTTGTCCTGACTAAGAAAAGTTGATGTAATTCTCAAGTGGAGTCTTTCAGTGATCAGTTTCTTGTCTTCTTCGATGTCCTTGAAGCACGCTTAAAAGCACAACATACCCGTGGTTACCTTTTGCTCATGAGTCTCAGCACCTGTTTATTTGAAATGAAACCCGTCATTGACTCATGCTCTCCCCGTTTCATGGAAATGCTGCATTGCAACTGATATTGCGCGGCTATGGGAGGGTCGTGGGAAAAGCGACAACGACAATACATCTTCCTGCATGTCTGACCTGTTCATGTTGTAACACTTGCTGGGTGTCGACCTGCAGTCAACTGCAAATGTTTGAGCAAGGAGGATTACAGATGTGATTTAAATAACAGTTGTGGTTTGAGAGTTTTCCCTTCAGTTCAATTTCAGTTCAAGAAGTGAAAGGTCTTATTGTCAAAGTGGCTGTTAGACTTGCTCTCCGAGCTGCAGCTGAACCATCACTGACCTTAAACGTTCTGCACTGACCACACCAAGCGCTGACCTGATGCGTTTCTTTGTCAAGCTCAGCACCAGGAAAGTTAGCTCCTCCAAACACCAGCCCCCTCTGTGTTTTGATGCCGTGGCAGGCCGAGCGGGCTATCTGGCTTGTCCTTTCCTCTCTCCCTCCCAGTCTCTCACTTCTGCAGGATGTTTTTGTTGAGCTGGGTTCCCTATTGTTCACACACTGAGTTGGCTGGCCTCCCAGGGTTGCTGCTGGCTGCTAGGCCCCCTAATAGGTTCTTCATGTGCCTTGGCTTTCCTCGCTCGTCTTGGTCTGGCCTGTGCTCGGAGCTGCCTGCTTTAGTGAGCCAGACAACACAAGGAATTTAGCAGGGAAGACAGTGGGAGAAAATCAGATAAAGAATTGTTTGGGATGAAGTCCAGAAAACTTAAACGGGAAGCATCGAAATGACTTTATTAAAAAGAAGTGAACAAGCCACGCTGGCGTACATAACTGGTTACAATCCTCTGTGTGTGTGTGTGTGTGTGTGTGTGTGTGTGTATTGTCTGTTCTGTATTTCACACACAAATCAAGTTATAATATTGTTACCTCATCAGTGTTACAGCAGCTGCAATCAAGTGCGTCTGTGTGATTATCTTCCACCTCCATTCAAAAGGCCATTGTTCCGCGGCTCATAAAATATTCATATCCATGCTTACACCCCTCATTTGAAGGCTTACACTTGATCAGTAAGACACAAGATTAACTGAACATCTTGTGCTATGTGTAAAACGCAATTTAATTGGTCTTGCAACACTGAATTCCTCATTTCATAACGGCCCCTGTTCAGCATGTGTACAACAATGTGAGTTTTGATTGTGAGAACCTGTGTACGACTTCCTCAGAGTTCCCTGGGACATGATTGCTGTCTGGTTGGGTAATAATACAAACGGCTTGTTTGAATGACTTTCACGTCCAGGATGAGAACACATATGAGGAACTTTTAGAGTTGCTGCAGGAACCTGTGGCCGCACAAAGAGGAACTTAAAGAAGCGTTTAACAGTCTTTCCAGTAGTTTAGTTGCACCTGTCAAGGCGGGACAACTTGCACTGTTATCAGTCTTACTGGTACACACAGTTTAAAGTGTTGTCACTTATTTTCCATCATAGCTCCACCTGACTGAAGATCTAATCAGCCAGAGTAACTGAAAATACTGATGTGGGTGTGCTGGGCCTTATAGTATGTTTACAATAATTAATGCACTGTGGCACAGAGGTGTTTGACTCCCTCATATGATGATACCAAGTACCAGTTTGTGTCTTACAGTGCTGTAACTGTTTTGTTGACAGCAGAGAAGTTATTCTACAGACGTGTAATTAGGTTATTTTTAGCGACAGACACCTGTAATTTGTCAAATTACTGCGTTAATTTAGAGACAACACTTATTATGATCTTATAATGTTGATATGGTGACGCTGTCAGCACAGTTGCTTGTCTGCAGATCTCACAGACACAAAGCAACCAAATAATTCATATGGGGTTGTATTTGTGTCCACCCGGTGAATATAAATCTAAAATTCTCTTTTCTTTTAGCTCTGTTTCGGTCTTCACCCACTCCTTAGTGCCACTTTAGCAGCCACTGTGTTCACCAGGCTGTTGCTGTCTGTGTCTAACTGCTGTTTGGCACTTCACAAATATTTGTTTGAAACAGAAAAGTCAGATTACCAACACAGTTAATAATAAGAAGAAGTGATAATTCTCTGTGGTTTGGTCACTACATGCTTCCCCCTGACTCTGCTGCTCCAATGACATCATCTTTGGGTCGCCTGACAAAGAGCGCAGACAGATAAAGCTCCGAAAGAGGGATGTGTGTTTTGCTTTGTTGTTTCATGAATGTGATAAAACCATGGAAATCTTTACTGGTGACACACTCTTTCTTAAAGGGACAGTTCATCCCAAAATCAGAAATACATATTTGTCCTCTTACTAGTCTAGACTGTTTTGATGTGAGTTGCTGAGTACTGGCGATATCGGCCATAGAGGTGTCTGTCTATGTGTCTGCCTACTCAGCAGTAATGTTGCTCTCCAGAGATCATGACCCAGGTCTCATTTATATGTGTAGGAGCGCTACTAAAAATGTTCATACGGCAAAGCCAAAAATATTGTGCACTAAAAAATATCCCACGATTTCTACAATCAGGCCTCCACCTCACCATCTCTGCTCCTTATTTCTCATCTCTAAATGTTAGGAAGCATGGGTCAGAGTCTGTTTTGATAGATCACAACTTTTGTGTGGGAAGTGCCGTACACCTCTTCCAGGCCTCGTTTTGCGCATATTTAGGAACTATTTTCTTTCTACCAAACTTCACCCGCCAACTGTGAAGCGAAGAAGGAGGCATGCATCTACTCATGGATGAGAGCTTCATGCTTGTAACAGCCCAAGATGTAAACATTGACGGCATCTGCCTCGGCTGAGGTGAAACGTTAGCTAGCTCAGTGGTGGTAGGTGAGCAGGTGTAGTTCGGTAGAAAGAAAAAAGTTCCTCCGTGAAACTGCTCACAGCAAGGTCTGTGGATTATGTTGAGTCATGATTTTTGCAAAGAGACATTGCTGTTGAGTTTTCAAATATATTTTTTCAGCGATTTGAGCACCACAAGCAGAGTGCCATCTAGTTCCATTATATTCAGAGGAAGGCAAAGATCTCTACAGACAATATCTCCAACACTAGGCAACTCACACTAAAACAATCTAGACTGATAAATAGCGCTACAGGTAAAAGGAAAAATATTTGTTTTTGATTTTGGGGTGAACACTTCCTTTAAAAGAGTCGAGAAGTCAATGAACTGACTCTGTGTTGTCAGCTACACACGCTCTAGCTAAAGTTAACCAATACTTAGCCATACTTGGCCATATACTCAGACTGTAGCTGAAAGAAAGCAATGTATTTAATGTTGAATTTCTTTATTCAAAAGTTTGCATGCTTTCTTTTAATCACAAAATGTGATGAACAGATTGAGCTCCTCTGTCTGTAGTCAGCAGCCACTCTACCTAGTGTCCATAGTCATTCCCTGCTTTCTCATATCCTGACGTATCAGCACATTTTCTGTGGATGAATCCTTTATAAAGTCCTTTTTTTCAGTTTGCACTATGTCGCGTACTTTTTTTGATCACAGTCATTTCCCAGAGAGCAGCACATTATTCATTTAAACCACAGGACCAGCTGAGTGCAGTGAAATCAGCACAGAGTCAGTGATGTTGGAGGATGACAGTGAGCTTGAAATCCTGCTGATCCAACACTTTCCTCCCCAAAAACAAAAACATGTCTGTCGCTAAACACGACCAGTGAACACCCCCTCCCTCCCCAGAGTCTGCCTGTGAGTAAGAAGGGGAGTAAAAGAACTAAAGTGAGAGAGAGAGACAGGTGGTCGGGCCGGTCTTTTCCTTGCCCTCCGCTCCTTTTTGAACTTTTCTTTCATTCTTCCAGTTCATTCTGTGCTTCTTTCCATAGCGCTAGTGACAAGGCGCTCCATTCACTGCCTCATTCTTCCACCCCTCCCTCCTCCCTCCATCTCCCTCACACACCCCGACCCCATCCCCTCCCTCTCGGCTCCTTTGTCTAGCTTGCGGGGGCCTGCTTTAGCTGCTATTCACCAGCCAGACGGACCGCCATTGACTGGACCCCCCTCCCCAGTCCTCCCCCCCTCAACATCCCTCCCTCCAACAAACACCCTCACACACACATATGCACACAGCAACCTGGCCATTCCCCACCCTACGCCCTGTATCAGGCAGCTGCTATGCTAATAGGGAGGAAGGGATGGATGGAGGGAGGGAGGGATGAGGAGGAGAGACAGAGCAGCCAGCCTATAGTAAAGGGACAGAGGGAGGGAGAGCAGGGAGAGTGACCCCGCTCCTCCATCTCCATAGCCATGCCAGAGCAGCAGCTCGCCTCCTGTTACACAAAGGGAGTCCCCCAGCCCTCCTCCCCCTTCTCCCCCCTCCTTCCACCCCTCTGTTCCCCTCTTTCTCATTCAAATCCATTTTATACCCCAGTGGTAAAGGGAGCTGTAAGTGCAGTATGTAAAGTAACCTTACTCCTGCCCTGCGGGCGTAACCATTCAGGGCTCAATACACAGAGAACAGCCTGTGTGTGTGTGTGTGTGTGTGTGTGTGTGTGTGTGTGTGTGTGTGTGTGTGTGTGTGTGTGTGTGTGTGTGTGCGTGCCCATTCCCCTGCTTTGTTTAGGACTGCAGCCCATACCTCCACACACACACACACACACACACACACACACACACACACACACACACTGACACCTGTCCTTGAGTCGAGTTGCATCTCCCTTCATAGTCAAACAGAGCTGGACTCACTACAGGCATGCATCCTACACACACAAACACACACCAATGATTGCTCAATGTTCAGTAATTTATACTTACTCAGTTGCCAATTTATTAGGTACACCTAGCAAAAATCTAATTCAATAGCCCTGCAATAATAGCTATGTTAAGTTATAATGTTCAATTAAACTGTGATACAGAGGTGTTCATCCTGCTTTAATAGTCATTTCAGAGGATGTAGTTTGACTTACGATGAGAGGGTGTTTTTAATATTTTGTTCACTTCATTTATATCAATGGCATTAGGTGTAAATATTAGAAGTGAATGGACTAATGCCACATAATGTGGCGTTTATGGCTCAAACTAATTTGCTAGATTGAGTTTAAATACGTAAAACTAGGTAGGCAGTACAATAAAAACATGCAATAATACAATAAAATAAAATTAATATTAAAAAAACGCACCACTAAATTTGATACAACCTTCAAAACAACCATAATCAGCAGCGTGATCAGGCATTGATGTTGCTTGCTTTTTAAATCGCAGTGAAAATGGGGCTCAAAGTGGCTGTAACTACAGTTTATTAATATTCCTTATATTTCTTTTCTTATGCAAGGAAAACAATTTTAATATGATGAATCTGAAAAGTCAAGATCAATAAGATGCTATATATGTGCTTATAGTTTATAAGACTGACGCCAAAGGCTGTGTGTTGGCATGTTTGTGTCAGCAGGTTTTTTCTCTGGTAGCATGTGTACACATCTCTTTTGGTGTGTTTTGGGGAGGGGGGGTGTTGGCAGGAAGGCATTTTCTCTCTCTCTCTCTCTCCCCCTCTCTCTCTCTCCCCCTCTCTCTCTCTCACTCTCTGTCCCTCCTGTTCTGTTATTTACCCCTGTGCAGTGTGACCCTGTGCCCCATCAGGGAGGCACGTCCCATTTGACATCTGCCTGTTTGCAGGGGGGAGGGAGGGAGGGGATACAAGGGGTGGGGTGCCCATATGGAGCTTCCACCTCCCCACAACCCCCCTCCACCCCCCGACCCAGCCTTCCCCCGTCCCTAACACACACACACACACACACACACACACACACACACACACACACATACACACAACTCCAACACCACAACTCCTGCTGCTGCCTGCACCCTTTGTTCCTCTGCCATTCCAACACACAGACCTGCTGATAGATAGATAGATAGATAGATAGATAGATAGATAGATAGATAGATAGATGGCTGGAAACACTCCATTTGATTTAGGCACCAGGTGGCACCTGGGTAGAGCGTGCAGAAGGAAGGACAAGGGATGGATTACACTGGTTATAAACACCAGAGTGTCTTGTGGTTACTTGAACTTGTCTGACAATTTCAATTTTCGCCCTTACCGACAGAGGTTCCCAAATCTCGTCACCTCTCCAGTTAGACATTTTTGCTACCGTTTTTGTATAATTGACCCTCCTTTCTTCCAGTTTTGTGCGATATATATAGCAGAAACATCATCAACATGCCCACTTGTTTGCTGTTTAAACTCCGTACAGTTACCTGCTCTGTTCACACATGTGCTCAGTTGGACGCTACATGGACTTTGTTTTAGGAAGCTTGCAGGATAAATGTCCAATCCAGCATATTTGGACATTTGCATTCTCACACACAGCTCCTCCAGTTAATGTCTAGGTAATATCTGGTTTGTAGCATGTGTGAAATGGACTATAGGTGCGCTCCTTTAAAATTGAGTCCCTGTATTGAAACTCCTCTCAGTTTGTGTTTCAGATAATGCTCTATGAGTTTGAAGTACTTTGTAGCTATGCACATAATGTCATGTGTGTCATCCACACCTAAATCCTGCTGTCCTTATGTGTTGCATGATAGGGTGTACCAATTACCCTGTATGGATTATCCTCCTACACAATGATTCAGTGTGCTGGGTGTACAATGAGCAGGCTGGCCGCAGGGCTGGATCTAGGCTAACGAGCTCGGTGGAGTTTAAATGGCCCAGTGTAACACTGACAAAAAACTGTCGGTGATACTGCACTCTGTGACAGCACGTTCTCTGTCAGGGCCTGCTGCCTTTGTCTGACAGGCTGTTTATGATAATACCTCTTGTTAAAGAGCTTACAGTGAATTAGGTTGTTAATACATATTGTGACACAGCTGTTACAGCTATTTTTTCTATTACAGGGAAGAAAATGAGGCTTAAATGGCTTTGGAGATTAATCTCTATATGCATCGGCTGAATTGTTTCATTCTGGCTGGGTGATTGAGAGCGCATCCCATCCTGTATTTAGGTCAGGCGCAGGTGAACAGCAAATTAAGAGGGGGGAAGTAGAGTATGCACTGACTGGAATACAGGCAATATTTTGACCCTACAATGTTATCATCAGCCAAATGGCTAACATGACAAAGAGTTAAGTGCGTATAAACATAAAACTGATTATACTTACAGTAAGGCACTCAATCGCATAGTCACAGAACTCACAAAAATGGTGACAGGAAATACTGAATATAGTGTCAAATGTCAGCGTTGCCCAAAAGCAAGGGGAGAATAAAACCCTCCAACTGTAGGACATGTAACTATACATGTATATGGCAGTTGTCGAAACCTGTTGTAGAGTGACTTTCTGGCTTTTTAAAACCCTGTCCTTATCAGAAACCCAGAATTAACTGCAATGGCATAACTGAAGGTCTCGCAACAGCAAGACGTTGCACACGTTGCTCCTGGACCTTAAAGGGGAACTTCGACAGTTCGAAAATGTTGGTAAACACAAACAACTCTCCTCTGAATCCAAGAGCTAGAGTGCTAAAACTCAAATTTGTGATGTCATCAAGTTTAAATCTGGCACTGCTCCATAAGGCCCAGACACACCAAAGTGTCATCAAAGAACCAATGGCGATGAAGGCCGACTGATGCGTCGTCTCATGTGTTTGATGTGTCTTGGCTGAAAGATGCACCTAAACACACCACGAAGACTACAGCTGTCGGTGTGATTGGGTCAACAGAGGTTTTCACTCTCTGAAGGCCCAGACAAACCAGACTGACATCAAGGAACTAGCGATGCAGAGGCAGACTGTTGCACCGCCTCATGTCACCTGTGTCTCGGCCAGAAAGTTGCTCTTGAACACACCGCAAAGACTACAGCTGACGGCCAACTAACACGTATGTTCTGCGCCTGCATGAGAGGAAATAACTCTCCATACCAACAGATTCAAGACGCTAGTTAGCACGTTAGCACGTTAGCAACACAACATGATGTTGAAAGAACAAAGGGTATTTACTGTTGGCCACAATAACACAAACAATTACAAAACGTTTCTGCACAGACAGTCTTACCAATTATAACAAGTTGGTTTCGAGCTCACGCCCTCTTGACTTGAGTCATTTATTTGCTTTCCTCACTTCCGTTTCTCCTCTCATGCACTGAACTGAGCTGCCAATCAGAGTGAGTTCATAAACTGACAAACACTGCTGTCTCCTGTGCCGATTCAGCATGCTGAAGTGGCCAAAAAAAAGCTGACAAGGGCCGACTAGTGCTGACAGTGCTGGGCATACCGCAAAACTAGGGTAACAGACGCTCACCAACAGCACAACATTGACTGATGGCTGACCGTTGGCTTGTAGTGCCAGCAATGGTAAGATGCTGCACATGGACCTTAACCACTACATGGAAGTGTATGTTCTGTACTCTGGCTGCAGTCTAGCCTCAATGTGCAAACAGACAACACCGCAACATTCACAGACTGATTATTTTTTTACACAATTCTTCCAGTATACAATGTTGTGTCCGCAGTTACTGACATACGATGAAGTTTTTAAACAGTTTGAAGACATGATGTGAAGACTCATTACTCATTAAAAAAACCTTGTAGAACTGATCTAAGTGAAAAGCACCAACATTTTAGAGCAACAAGTAGCATTTTTTCCCATTGCCTTCCTGTCAGCTGTGATACACGTGTATTTACCAGCATTTGTCAGTGTATATAAGTAACGACAAGCTTCATTTGTGCTTGTCTGATGATGTAAACAGTGTGTACTCTAAACTTACACCATAACAGTTTTCATTCTTTATTAAGAGTCATCTTATCATAGACTTAAAACAGCTGGACGTACAGCTGTGTAATTTTATTAAAAAATTATATGAAAATATCCTATACAATGTTCTGTAAGTGAACAAGGTTCAGCTGTGATGGAATATTTAATAGTATTATTATTAAACTGACACTTGACACATTTCTAAACTGTCAAGAGTCAGCCCAGCTGTGTTATTTTTGTGATTAGCGTATGCAATTATTCATATACATTTATAAATATGTATGCGTGCATGTGTGTGTGTGTGTGTGTGTGTGTGTGTGTGTGTGTGTGTGTGAGTGAGTGTGAGCATGTGTGTATACATGTGTGTCAGGGAGTAATTATGGAGAATAAAGGCCTGGTTGTACAGAGTGAAACTGTGGGTTTTGAAGTGAGATGGAAGATGCTTTTCTGTTTGGCTGAGCAGACTCAATGGTCCCATTCAGCCAGCCCCCTTACTGCCCATTGTCCTCCCACCACCAGCCCTCCACACACGCACACACACACACACACACACACACACACACACACACATGGCTGCAGGGAATTGGAGTGGAGGCCTGAAGGAGAAAGAGGGATGGAGTGAGCTCCTGCTGAATCTGAGAGCTGTTGGGGGTTGAAGTGAGGAAGAGGGGGGAAGATAGCTGCGCTGTTTGGAGGACAGGGATGAAAATGAGATTGTGACACCTAGGTATCTCTTCAATTACATGTTTAAGACTTAAATTGGCGTAATTATGCTGCAGAAACGTCATGTGTTTTAGAGTGGTGTTACTTCAAATGCTCAAAATGTTTTGGCGCTGTGATCAATTATCTTGTGGTGGTATTTAGATCCTTTACCCAGGTAAAAATAGCAGATGTACTCAGTTACATTCCCCCACTCTGTGTCTATCACATCTGTGTGGGACAGCTTCTTTTGGCACATGTTAACGTCCACCTTTTCACACTTTTCTCAGGTCACAACAACTCATGTCACCATCTAATGCCCTAAGTTAGACCCCCTCGTCCAGCAGTTAACCAGCTCCACACGGCAGAAAAAACCCTCACACAATAGTCTGTATACGAACACACAGCGGTGACACAATAGTCTGGCTACGGGTATGAGGAACTCACACTCGTCGGGGGTTAATGATCGTCGGCCATTGGTTTGGAGCCCATTAGGCCATTGATCTGGCTGCGTCTTTTATGCCACCTGGGGAAAGGAATGCGCTGGGGTCTTCTATTGTGTCTGTCTGCGAGTGTCACCGAGTGGTCATATACCCTCTGTGTTTGTGTGAGTGTGTGTGTGTGTGTGTGTGTCAAAGAGAGGTCAATCAAAGCAGAATGGACCAGAGTGTCACACACTGTGCAGAGACAGTGGAGGGTTAAATATTCTTGAGGTCAGCTGGTCAAGGGTCACTCACTCTGGATTGATTTGAAAGCGGAGAAATGACGTGTACGCAGTTATGAACTCACATTGACTGTACACGGACACTTTCTGATATTACAACTCAACATGATACACACTCAAACACCGCTGCACAGCGCCTGAAACACCAGGGAGGTAGATAAATGATAATGCAGAGCTCAGCACCTTTGGCGACTACGTGAGGAGCATACATACACGCCACACACACAAAGGGAAGAAAGGAGCTTCATTCATAGCTGCTTCTATTAGTTGGCTGAATTTATCGCCTCTTCTTATAAAACATCCCTCTTTAAAAACAATAAAACTCCTCCACGGGTGGAAAACAACTAATTACAAGCACTCTTGTTCGTTTAATTGAGCAGCTTTTTCATGCACTTCTTCTTTTTTTCTTAAATCAGTAACTCTGTATTCACTGGAGTAGAGTTTGGATTGGGCAGACGACTAAAGCATACATTATAATGGGTGTATAAGTTTTAAAAAGCTTTACTAATAGTTAATGAGTCAAATCTTAATGCTTATAGATAAATAATATGCAATACATCATATATGCAGTTGTGCTATTAAGTTATTAAAGGTTCACAGTATTTCTCAAAAGTCTAGTGTTTACTTTATTTACTCTTACGTTGTTTCCTCTTTAGGAGAATTACAGTTTTGAATCATCATCCCAACTGTCCATATGCAGTGATAACTAAACACCAGTGGTCCAACCTGTCTGACGTTTCTGCTGTGCTCGTGTTGCTTTGCTAGCGTCCTCGATAAACTTAATCTTCTGGCACTGAAGCTAAGCAATGTACAGCTGTAGATGGGGGCCTACAAGTGTCAATATCAGTGTGACTATACGCTAAATTTGGAATATTTTCTCCATTTTACCTCACACACTAACTGATTGAGGTATTGTTAGACCAGCACCTCCCGTGTTCAAGTCAATTTTATTTATATAGCATGTTTCATACAACAAGCATAAACTTAATGTGCTTAAGATACATCATACATGACTCACATAAAATATCAGATAAGATAATAAGGTATTAGATATATAAAAACAAGCGGGACATGATAAAAACAAACAAAATAAGAGGGTACAATTTAATCATTGTTCTTAAAAAAAGGGGAGATAATAACAATAATAATACTATTTCCGAAAAACAAATGGAAATACACTTAAAAACTTAACTAAAAGCTTGCGAAAAAGGATACATTTAGCAGACCATAGTTCAAGTGGAAGAGAATTCCAGATCTAAGTAAAATTATTGTTTTTGTCAATGGACATCAAGATAAAACCATAAAAATATTCTAAATATAGCATACACTTGGACTGATAGTGATTTTTTTAGGTGGGACTTAGTGTTGTGGTGGCTAAAAACTAACCAGCTGAGGCAGCATTTGCTCAAGCCTGCGTCATTACATGTGACACTGGGGTTTTCTACTCAAAAGTTATTGTAAACAAACATTGTGATTCAGTCTAATAATTAGATTTGTCAGGTATATACAGTATTTACTTTGGACCATATACACATTCCCAGACAACTCAACTAGGCAAAATTAATTTACACAGCAAGACAATTTTACCTTTGACTAAAGTAAGAGGGTTTCACCTAACATTTACACTTAAATTTCAGTTATTGATTTACTTAATACAATTATGTCAAAGAGCAGCCTTTGGAAAATAGACTAATATTTTCAAGTTTGATCATCTGATTCTGAAAATGACCAGTAAACACTTGAGAGTGATGTGAGTATGGATGCATTTGGATGCATTTTCAGTCATTTCAGTGGAGTATCCTACCACTGCTATGCTGATGATACCCAAATCTATCTGTCCTTTAAGCCAGATAATGTTAACTGCTATTAAGAAATGGATGTCTTGTGATTTTCTGCAGCTAAACTCAGACAAAACAGAAGTAATAATCTATGGCCTTGATCACTTAGCAAGGAAATCACAACCCTTTATTGGTCACCTAGCAACTAATATAAAATCTACAGCGAGAAATTTAGGCATCACTTTTGATTCTTAAATGAACTTTGAACCACATGTCAATAATCTCATTAAATCCTGCTACTTCCACCTAAGATATATTATCAAAATTAAATCAGCTGTGTCTTTTCTTGACCTAGAAAAGCTTACTCGTGCTTTCGTATTCTTGCACCTTGACTACTTTAATGCACTGTTTACATGCCTTAGTACATACCTCGGCTTTAACCAGTACAGAATGCTGCAGCTTGTATTTTAACTGGGACAAATCGTAGGTCACATATCATCCCAATGCTCGCCTCCCTCAACTGGTTGCCAGTTAACTTCAGCACTGATTTTAGGATTATTTTAATAACTTGAAAAGCTTAACATGATTTAGCCCCTAATTATATAGCTGAGTTTCTAACTACCTATGCTCCAAGTCGTAACCTGAGATCCTCAAGCCTACTCTCACTAGTCGTCCCTAGATCTTAATATTTCTGTACCATTATGCTGGTTTTTTTTTTCACAGTCGGGGGAGATGCCATTTAACTATATGTGAAAGGTGCTGGTCAACTCTGGAGATCAGTGCAGGCAGGCAGAGAGGTAGATATTCACTTCAATGAGGCTTAAAACAAATAAAACAAATATTCTTGTACTTTTACTTGACTAGTTTTTAACACAAGCAGTCTTACTTACACTTGAATAATGTTTAAGTAAAGTAATTAAGGTTTTCTTTCTCTCTTTCCATGACTGAACTTCTTTGCAAATCTTTCTGGATTCTGTCCTTTTTAGAGAAAACATCTGTTGGATCTCAGACTTAGTGAAAGCACTCAGATGACACAGCTGGGGTTTAGGGGAGGGGGTTAGCGGGGTCTTTAAATGTTGGGGGCTGCCAGTTGGTCGGCCATGTAATCAGAGTTGAACTTGAAGAAGGAAAGAAAGTGATGTCCAACACAAGATGAGAGAGATTTGTGTGTGTGTGTGTGTGTGTGTGTGTGTGTGTGTGTGTGTGGAGGGGGGTCCTCTGTCGGCAGGACAATAGACAGTGGCAGCAGCAGCAGCTGACCAGAGAATCCCTTCGTCTTTTGTCATCCTGTATAATGACGTCTCCACCACACACACTGTGTCTCTCCCTCCCTCCCTCCCTCCCTCTTCACCCCATCACTACTCATCCCTCCTCCCTCTCTGCCTGATTTGGCATCAAGGGACTTCTGCGTGTTCCCTTTCTTTCTCTTTCTCCCTCTTTCCTGGCATCTATTTACACCCCTCTCCTTTCTTTCAACCCAAACTCCCCTGTAGACTTCCACGTCTTCTTCTGTCCATCCTGAGCCTCAGAGACACATGTTCTTTCTATTTACTATGTGCTGTGTGCATGTGTCTGTGTATGTCTGTTTGTGCAAGTATCTGGGTTTGTATATATGTGTTTTCCAGCCTTTGCTCCCAAAGAATGTAACCTCTGAGACAACTCTAAACTCAGCAAATATCTCCACTACAGGCCATATGTTAACTGTGTGTACATCCAGCTGCCATCTGTGTGCAACCTGCGTGTACTGACGCCTGTTTCACTTTGTTTAGTTTGTCAGGGTCTTCCCTCTGCTTGTAGGTTTAACAGGGTTTTTCATGTCAGATGTTCTTAGATTTGTTTTTGGGTTGATGGAGGATTTTTTTAATGTAATATAGTTGCAGCGACAGAAGAAATATTCACAACCTTTAGTAACGTAAAAGCACAAATACACTGATGTAATATTACAAGACCTGAATTCAAAGTACAGAAATCTTGACAAAATGCCCTTAAAAGGTCTGGTGTGTAGGATTTAGGGGGATGTGCTGGCAAAAATTGGAATATAATATCCTCCTGAGAACCGAACTTCTGTTTGGTATGCATTCTTAATTTCTCCTAGCTATTTGGACCCAATAAATATAAAAAACAAAACATTTTCAATGATAATGTCCACTTTTGTGTCAGGACCTTTATGTTTAATTTATCTCTCGGTAAAAACCTTCTGAGCAGTGAACACTGAAGGAATCCTAACCAGGAGCTCACACTTGGCACATGGGAGAAGAATCCTCACCACCATGTCACTAGATCCAACACGCTGCTCCTTCAAAGTATCAAAAGTAAAAGTACTTATTCTATTATATATATATATATATGACAGTATTATACTGTTTATACTGATGCATTACTTTATAAGCAGCTTTTTAATAATGTAGCTGCTTGAACTGGAGCTGGTTTATACTGCTTCATTAATGATCCTCTACAGGATCACAAGGTTGTGACATGATTAATGGGGCAGGAAAAAAGAAAATTAACAAAGTTCTGCTACACAAATGTGTATTAAATATTATGTAGTCTTTGTTTTTATACCGTAAAACTTCAGTTTAAAGCCTGGTCCGAATCAGACCCAGCCCTTTTACTAGCTCATCATGGCTACATATTTTGACAAATAAACACCTGTCTCCTCAAGACGCCTGGTCTGGTTGCCAAGTAGTTAAATTCTGTAGAAGTTCTTTGGATCTATAACACCAGGTTTTTGGCTACCTACTTAAACTAACATCAGTTAGCTGTTTAGATCATGCAGACAAATATAAATGTGTAAACTTTTGCCAGTATGGAGATGCTACATCTTGTTAGCTCGGTCAGATTCTCCATTTTTGGTAGAAATGATAACAACTAAATGACATCTGAAATGTGACAAACCTGCCTAGTAAATGTAGAGTAAATGTACTTGGTCAGAAATATTCATCCAGAAAGAAAAATTCCAACACTCATTCTTTTAGTTTGTCTGACTGCTGAGACAAGCAGTTTCAAGATGATGGCAGTGTGGACCCTTAGCAGGTGCTGAAAGCCTGGCTGAGGGTAAAGCATGCTCACTACAGTATGGTGCACAATCTGGCGGGCCTCAGCTTTGTATGGACAGTATAGGGGGAGTATTGTATACAGTGGTGAAGGATAGAGGCTGATTTTATCCTTGTAATTGTCTTGAATTTAGGCCTGTCAAGATAATTACATGTTGACATATCAAGATCAGCAAAAAGCATCAAGGTCATGGCCATATATTGTGAGACATAGCCTTTTGTTTACATCACAAGGTCACCAAAAACTTGTGCAACAAATGCAACTTACATTTTGCCGTCAAAAGAAAAGGTCATTGCTCTTTAAGAGGGTTTACTTGCATTGTGATGCTACGATTGTTAAATCAGTGGTCTTTCAATGACAACAATATTGTTCATTGCTGTTATTTCTGTGACAATATATCGTCTGACAAAAGTAGTTTACACAACAGGCCGACTTGAATGTTCCTTCCTCTAACTTATTAACCTATTCATGTTCATTAAAAGTTTTGTATCTTGTTAAAAACACTGAGAGCGCTGGCTTGGACAGCACAGTACAGACTGAGGGACAGACTGAATTGTGTGCAATTCGTAATTCAGATTTATTTACATGGTCAGCCAGTACAAGCTGGCAAATAAATAGGAAGACAGACGGACAGATCTGTTGTGAGGAACCAGCTGAAGCGTGGTGGGAATTTTCCTGTCAAACATGTGGTTAGCTCAGCCTGTCTATGCAAAGTTCTCTGCACTTGAAGTTATCGCTTCCTCTCTCTCTTCATGGGAACTGGCTCACAGTTTTTCCCCCCTCTGTCTCTCTGAGTCTCTCTCTCTCTGAAAAGCAAACTGATGTGTCAAAGTGTGTCAATAAGGAGTGTGTGCGCATGTGTGTGTGTGCTGAGAACAAGAGAAGTATGTGAACTGTGTGTGTACATGTGTGTGTGTGTGTTTGTGCCTGTTTGCTAGCTCTCCTCCAGCCAGCACCAGGTGATATGGCCTGGCACGGAAGGTCACCGCTGTGATGTCACTTCCCCTTCCTCTCCGGATATTCCCAGCATTCTACTGCCAGCAGCCGGGAACTCTGGGAACTAAGAGCAGGAAGCCTGGCTCCTTCGCAGGAGAGAAAGAGAGGGAGAGTAGTGGTGAGGTTATCTGGTTATTTAGCAGCATTGAATGAGTCACTTTCTGTAAACAAAACAAACATGAGCAGCAGGGAGAGAGTTAACGTGGAAGTGCACCAGCTAATAACACAGGAATGAGGGTGGTGCTGCTGTGCACTGATTCACTGTATAAATGTACTTCATGTGTATTACAACCTGTTGCAAGAATAATTCCAGCATCCTTTGCACTATTGTCTGTCTACAAATTTCATTGCGTTGCTTTAACACATAGAGATATGTTTTTATATACATATTTATATCTGCACAGAGTCATCAAATGTTTGTGTTTTTGGCTGTATGTCTATCTATGTGGAAGTACACCGACAGTGACATAAAACAGAGCCAAATTCCTCATGTGTGTGCACACTGACTTGGCAAATAAAGCTGATTGTGGCTCTGTATTTGATTGAGATGGTGCTAAATGGATGTGGACCATCTGTAAATGGGGCAATACCGCCCCCTCCTGGCTATTTTACTCAATGAAAAACAGAAGGAGTGGAGATGACAGAACCCTAAAAAATCATTGGCTTTTTTTCTTCATTATCATTATTATTGTTATTATTATTATTATTATCAAGAGAAGAATTTAATTTTATAAGACAATGTGTTGGTACAACTGTATGATGTAAGTAAGGGGTAGGGATATATAGGTTTTACTTATACCTTCTCCTTTTCAGACACTGTTATCTTTGTCATGTTTGTTTTTATTATGTTTTTGTTTGTTTGAAATAAAGTAATTCATTATTATTATTATTATTATTATTATTAGTAGTAGTAGTAGTGGTAATAATAAGAAGAAGTTCCGTAGATATGACCCTGCGAAATTGATATTAAACCAAATAAGGACATTTGTGATGTTTTATATGTTATAAGGGCTATTTTCATTTAAGTTTATTCTCCCGGTGGGAAATTGTTTTCCCCACCAGTACACAGACATATACAGATGTACACATAGCAACATACAGATTTAGACAGTACACAAAATCCTTATGTATCCATGGATAAATGATGAAGTCATACACGGACAAATGTACAGTATGTTAACCTACATGGTATGTTTGGGATCAAACTGTCTGTTAGACCTTCTCTGAAACTGTTTTGGAACTCTAATAATAACATAAATCCAGAGAGACTTATTTGGGATGTGGGAAAGGGTAGTGCTGCATAAAAAGTACACACCAGACTGTCAACAACAGTCACAGTTACAGAGCATATGAAATATGTTTTACAGCCTAGGTCTCAGAAGAAGGCCTGTATGAGCAGATCTCATAAAAATAGTAAAACTCATTGGTGAAGTATTCATCTCCTTTACCCTCTCTTTTACTTTACGTATAACAAGAAAATAATTATTTCAAGTAATAAAAGTAAGTACTTAATGCATAAAAATGGCCCCTGTGGCTGTTATACGTATATTATCAGGCTACTCATGCAATAATGTATAATTATTAAAAACAAATGCTTAGGTTTGAGATGCTGGAACCACAAAATGTTTGGCCTTTTTGCATGAGAAATGACTAACGGTTGTCAAAATCGTTGTTTATAATAGTTAATTTTCTATCAATCGATTTATCGACTTCTCCTTTGAGCTCTGCTTGTAGGCTACATTATCATGTGGACACTCCCAGCTGCGTCACTCCGCTTGTAATGCTTGTAAAGCTGCCTGTAGGATAAATGTTGTGAAGTAAAGAGTACATTATTTTCCTCTGAAATGTGATGGAGTACAGTAGAAGGTAGCATGAAAAGAAAATAGGGTAAATTGAAGTGATTGGGATGGGATGTTTTTTTATGTCCTCCTTCGGTTAGCTTTCTTGCTATAAATAAAAAAATCCCAACAAATGATACATTTCTGTAATACTGAAGATGTTACCTGTCCATTTGAGGAGGAAAGAAAGTTATATCATATTCCTTTTATTTATTGTTTATTTGCACAGGGACAAGTATGTAGCATACATAAATGCCAAACACCGCAGCATTTATAGCCTAAGCTAATTTGCAATGCCCGTCCCTATCTGAGCTTTAAAATAGAAAAGACTCATCAACAAAAACACAAGTAACAGTGCAAAGAACAAACAACAATAAAAGTACAGACAGAACAAGACAAGACGAAAAAGTACAATACATAATTAGCACCATAGAATAGGACCAAATTAGTCATGACTGCATGACTGATTCCTCTTCAGAAACTTAAAACTGGCATAACCCCAGACAATGTCATGACCCTCTAAGGATGTGTGACACTCCCTTTTTAGTAAACTGACCCCAAACTTCTTTTTCTGTAACATTTGAGTGACAGGGACAGCATGTGTTATCACTGATTTAGGCTGGTGTAAAGCAAATTTGTCACAGTTTATTTCATACTTTCATATAAATCCACATGCACATTCTTCTTTTCTTGTTCATCATTACGAATTAAGACTCCCTGGACATTTCTGTTAAACTTTATTGCTGAAGTCCGTCCACAATTTATACAATAAAGAAAAGCTGTCTCTCCTCGCTGTCACAACAACCCCCTCTCTTCCACATCCTCCCTTAATTCTCTCCCACCAAATTCCACTTCTGAGGTTAAACAAATGAAGTCTGAAATTCATTTAATACATTTAACTGGGGTAAACAAAAATGTTTGAGTTTTAAAAGAACCGAACACACTTAATTGAGGTTAAAAATGCTTACCAGGATTAGTAAGGGTTGGGTTAAGAGGTCAAAGCTAAGTGTTAGGTTTGGCGTGGAGCATGTATTAGTGTAAACTTGGTGTTATCAGTGTTTGGTTCATTTTGTAGAAAGAAAAAAACAAGTTTAATGAATTCTCAAGTAAAGAGGTAAAAATGAAACACCAAAGTATGGTTTACATTTTGTACTACCTTGTCATTTTCATCATTTGTAAAGAGAAAAGTCATTTTTTTGGTCCAGCTAGGCAAAATCCAGCAAGTTCATACATAATTTTATGGTTGATTGGGGTTCTGCACACTAATCTAGAGCATACAGAGCATACACAGTGGTTCTCTATGGCAAGGTTGATCATTTTCTTTATTGGCAAAGCCTTTAAGCACCTGTTCCAGCCGCCCATTTTTACACCCATTTTTTCCCGTAGTACATCATAATCATGTTTCCATCAAAGCTTTGTGCCATATATTAGCTGTGACAACGTTATAACCTTATTTTATGAAGGCTAGCTAAAGGTTATGCCATTTTCCACGCCTCATGCATGCAAGGGTCAACTTCCTGTTTGAATCTAGCCTCATCCACCTGCATGATGTCACATCTATGAGGGCATACAGTTGTTGATTATGTTGATTATGTGTCACAGCTATGGGTCTGCAAAAAAGTCTTTATTTTTTATTTAACAGGTGAGAAAATAAACCCTGTATAGTTGTACTGTCCCATTTGACCTTATGTCCCAATCACACTTAATTCACCCTACTCAGGGTGAATACAAGTACCTTAAATTTGTACTTAAGTACAGTACTTGAGTACATGAAGCTACTTAGTTACATTCAACCACTGGTAAAAGCATTGTCAAAGGGAAAAATGGCAGGAGAGTTTTGTATTTATTTTAGAAATTATAGAATAAAGTGGAAACAGCTGAAACTGTCAGTGTTTAATTTTAGTGACAGGCGTCACCGTGTCACGTGGTTACCGTGTTCCCCACGTGCTCCGCGCGTCACCTCTTAAACAGACGCAGCCGGGTCACTTGGAGCAGTGACTGTTGTTGTTGTAGCTAACGTTGTTATTTACAGGAGCTGAGCTCCCCGCCGCGGTGCCTCCTATCCCCCAGTCGGCTCTGCTGACTTCTCAGACTGGTAATCAGACCATACATAACTCTGACAGACAGCTAACCGCACACAGCAACACTGTTTGTGGCTCTCCAAGCACAGCTAGCATTAGCTAGCAGAGCCCCACAGCACAGGAGCTAGCAGGCTAGTTGCGTAGCAGCGATGGAGTGGCTGGGTAACGGAGCTCCAGTGTGCAGCGATGAAGAGTCGAGCAGTGACCCAGCTTCAACAGCCAACGGCTTCAGCGGTGTTTATCCTCACCAGCAGGTAATTAGCTCACAGAGGTCCGTTTGTTGGCGGAAGTTATAGCTTTATCTTAGTTGGCGTCGCGGAGGTAACCTAACGGAATTAGAAGCATGCTAACTAGCTAACGTTAAACCTGTTTGGGGATCAGTGGAGTGAGTTCATGGCAACTTCCACTGTAAAGCATGGGTTTGTGTGTCATTTTCAGTAGTCTAACTTCACATGTATTCTGCTTCCTAGTTTCATGCTGTCATTGTCTTTTTAGCTAGCTAGCTAAGTTAACGGTCATATTTAGCCAACAACTCTCATGGCGCACAACCTCAGTGTCCAGGCTGCATGCTACGTTCAGTGTCTCTTGTAAACTTTAATCTGTCATCGAGCAAACGTAGATAGTCTACTTTAACACCTTGTTTCTAAAAAAAGAAAAAGAACAGATCACTTGCTGTGTCATCAGCCTGTCGGGACATGGCTGAAATCAGCGCCTCTAAGAGATCATCCATATGTGGTATGGAGAGATGACAGGCCACAACAAGACATGGAGCTGCAGCTCTCTCTCACTTTCCCTTTTCCCCCAGGTCCTCGATATTCTCAGACACTGACAGCTGTGTGTGGTGTCTGTTGTTGGCTGGAAAAGGGATTCGGTTGTTTTGGTGTCCATGAACAAAATGGAAACACGCTTTTATTTTTAGCCCCCTCTGCCCCACCCTGTGCCAATTACAGCATGCTTGTGATCATGTCAGCTTATAAACCATTGGCTTACATTCTGTGTGTGATTGAGAGAGAGGGGGCAGATTGTAGGTGTCAGCTGTTCACTGTCATTCTGTGGTGAAAGATGTATTCGGACTATAAGGAAGCTTGGGGAGGAAAAAAGAGAAACTAAGGAGGGTGTTGTTAATGGGACCCCGCCTTGTGGTTGCTTTTGCATGCTCAATCTGAAGTTGGTTTTGACAGACTGTTTAAACAAATGAAAGTACACTACCACAGGATTCTTGCATATGCAGAGTCTGTTTTTGATTTACTTTTCTTTAGGATGTGCACACTTTCCCTTAGACCCTTTGCAAAGGAGAGCATCCTCAGGTTATCAGTCAGAGCCGTGTCAACTTTACATCAGTCTAAATTTAGGGCCTTTTCACACCTGAAAATCTGAACCTAGGTTCTTGTTTTTGTTGCTTGGTATTGATATGATCCGGTTACTTTGGTTTCACATTGTAATTAAGCAAGCAAACTAAACTGTCCAACTATTCATGACATAACTATTTCCTTTGGTCATGACCTGTGTGAGCTGCGTCTCCCTATACTTGACATTGGTTGGTTTGTAGACGGGCTTTCCCGTCCTCTTCTATCCCCTCCTTCTCATCCTCTGGGAAAATCATTGGAAAAAGTTTGGAGTTTTTTTCCAACCAACTCTTTATAACGTCATCTCCTCCTCTTCCCATGTGCAATAGCAGCTCATTTTGTTATGGACAAACTGAAACCTACATTGGACTTGCACTACTACTTGAAAGCGTAACTGCTAATTTCCCTTCTGCTCTGAAACCAACGCCTGTCTGCTTTGAACGCAGCCTCTGTCACTCTCTGTGTGGCTAAACCACACACATACACCACGCACCGCAGCGCTACACTACTTTTGTCACCTGTATTTGGTCCAAAAGTCCAAATCATCCAAAATCATCGTCCAGGGAAGGTTTCACACCTGTAATTTGAGTTTGTATCAAACTGAAAAGTCAAAGTCTGGAGTAGACAAGGTAGGCGTGAAAGGGCCTGTAAACACCAAAGTGCTTTCACCATCATGGCCCTTTGAAATTTTGAAGTTAGCTAGGTTTGTTTGGAGGAGAAACAGAAAGTAGCAGATGATTTTTGAAGTGTACCAAACACCGGAGTAGCTAGACAGGAAATGTGTAGTTTAATGCTCTTATTTGTACAAAGGATTATATGTATGTAATAAATTTGTATGTTGAGGATTTACTGTCTGTTTGACTTGAGTCTCTGACAGTATTTTGCCATTCTCTCATGTCCTCATCTCTTTTTCTTCCATTGTACCTCACCCCAGTCATCATCATTGCGCCTTTGTGATTGTGCCATGGCGTCATTGTGCCAGAGCCAGCAGCGCTGTGTGAAAGCCTCCATCGTCTCCAGCTGGAGGCTGGCTGAGGCCCAGGACCAGCTATGCTCTCTGGGTGTCCACAGCTCCGAGTCCCTGGAGCAGGAACGTGCGCGGACTCTGGCCTGCCCCACCGAACTCACGCACATTGAGGAGGAGTGGCGCCGCAAGGAGAGCATGCTGGGAAGTCAGGGACCCAGCCGCAGTCCTGTGCTCGGAGCTGTCGGAAGTTGGGACGTTTTTGATAAGGTAAGCAAACACTTTGGCTTTTTATTCATTTAAGTGAGCTATTGTGTTGCATAAATCTGAAGTGGAAAATTAATAGCAAACACAATCGGACTGATGTCTGGACCTTTGTTATGACTGAAATATTTCAAAAGACCAGTCATAATGTGTTGATGTCTAATACCATGAACTCATTCTTATTTGTCTGTGTGTACCTATTGTCTACTGACCATTTAATGACGTTATCAGCAGCAGGTTAATGTCTTCTCTCTTCCAGAGTATCATCAATGTCCAAAGTCAACCTGTAGAAATGGAGCAGGACAAGTGCAAGACGTTCCTCCAAAAGTATGACCAAGAGCTCAGGCATTTTGGTAAGTGAGGCGCCATATCTGAAGTTTCTAATACGAATTGTCTTGTCCTCAGACTAATGGTTAAAAACAGTGGGTCTACTATGTTTTTAGCTAAATAAAAGTCATAATTTAGGTATTCAACTTGTTGTTTTAACATTGTTGGACATTTAGACAAGACTTCTTCTCCAGTTTTACTGGAAGAGATCATACTTGTCATGTCTTTTTTTATGCAGGAATTTCTTCTGCATACATTAGACCCAACTGTGGTAGAAGAAGGCAGGTCACCTTAGGCTTTCAACAAACTTCTGACCCTTGGTAGTTATAGAGTGGTTTTAGTTGCAGTTGATGTTTGTCCAAATCATCAGTACTTTGTATGTAATTTTGGAAAAGTGCCTCTAACCAGTGAGACAGTTTGTACTGCATGTGAGTCCATGGGTGCGCTCCAAATCATATGGTTTTTCTTTTACTTTTAGTATGTACTGCAGCTGCCCTCAAAAATTACATACTGTTGCATGCAGTACGCACACAATCGGGACATACTACTTTCTCATAACATTACATCCTGAACTTCCTCATGCTTTTATATCCGTTGCCTTGACGATTAAACAAACGGCACTTACCTAATTTGTCAGACTGAGATCTACCTGGAGATCTTTGCTGTTGTTACCCAGCAATTTATGTAGTTTAACTTTAAAGTTATAACTGGATAGGTTGTAGATTGTAACATATTATATCTGCAGTTGTCTGTCATTGCTATTTTTGTATTATTAATATTATTGTTTTATAATTTTGTAATATTTGAAATTGTTTTGTTCACTTAAATAGTTATTATTCCTATTATTACTGTTCAACTGGTCATCAGCTACTTGAAAACAATGTCACCAATCACTGAGACTTCTGCTGGCATCTGTTTGTGGCTCAGTTAATGTGACGTATTGTCCTCTGCAAAGAGGATTGTGGGTCAGAATAGTCAGAAAAAGCATGCTGGCTTTCATACTGCAAAATCAGACCATATGTATTTTTGGCATACTGCATTTGACATACTGTGTACTAAATCTTTTGTGGCACACTATATAGTATGGTAGTATAGGTATTGGAACATACAGCATGTCACAGTCTGTACTTTCAGCTTTTATACCAGCAGGTAACTTTTATAAAAACTATAGATCCATTATATTGAATTACCTCTCTCCAGAAAGCTTCGATAAAAGCATGACGTGTCTGTATCTGAGGGAAGGAAATCAGTCTTAAAACATACAGAATGCTTTGGTACACATTTTTTCATGTGGAAGAAGGGCTTGATGTTTCTAAAGCTCTTTTTAAATAGGAATTGTGCAAATTTGCAGGAAAGCCCAATCAGTCTTCTTTCACCATTGGCAGTATAAAAACAAAATCAGGGAGTGCGGCAAAATGCCGCCTGCCTACTTTTGTTTATACAGAATGTGCCTTTTCGGGGCAATGGGGGGCGTGATTTAGTAACAAAACGTGTAGCTCAGTGTGTGACGTAAACGGTGACGTACCGAGGAAAGCCGCGGCTGGTCAGTCCTTTGGCGATTCTCTCGTACATCGGCCCATCCTTCAGGGTTCCCGTCATCTGATGGTTAATGGCCTCCTCGTTAGCGAGGGCAAGGAGGGCGCGCAATTCTTTATCTCCCCAGTTGCTCATCTTCTGGTTTGCGTCTCCCTAGTGCTGCAAGATACTCATTCCTGCTATCAGCTGTTTCCTGTTTTGAAGTCCATAGCAGTGGGACGCATGTGTGGCGTCATCAACAGACCCTCCCACAAGTCATCAACAGACCCTCCTGAGGAGGAAAGCCGCCTCGCTCTTTTTAGACCAAAACCGTTCCGGCAATATGACTACCCTACGAGGCGGAAAATTGGGCACCTCGGATCAACTCGCCAATCTGGCTCTGTGTGTTTAAACGCTCACAGCTTGCCGGCAAAACGGCCCAACATTTGCGGAAAATCTGGCAGTGTAAAAGGGGCTTAATATTACCACAAGTAAACAGGCACTAATTACTAACTTTTTAATAAGTGTTCCAATTATAGATGAAAGGTAAAAAGATTAACTCTACAGTGTGAGCTTAAATGCCTAACGATACAAAACTCTCATACTCTGATAGAATATTGTTGACATCTAGTTAAGGAACATTCTCACAAAACAAGAGCAAGCATGAGCTCCCCTGTGACTTTCCCTCAGTGTTCATTGTTCAGGAGGTTTTTAGGGGGAGCCGGATTATCCACAGAGGTCTCCTCCTCTCCAAAATAAACGTACCTTTAAAAAAAACAAAAAGCAGTCTCCTGTTAAAAAAAATCTGCGTTTTTTTGCCACTGTTTGGCTCATTGTGGAAGGGCTGCTAGCCACAGTGGCCATGGTAACAGCATGGATGGCCTTGTCTAGAGCCAGTGGTTGTTTGTCCGTTCTGGGCTACTGCAGAAACGCGGCTCATTCTAAGGTAACAAGACACAACCATTCTTACTGTGAGGTGATTTTTATGTCTTCAGATAACATGAACTGCTTTGTATCCGTTTGTCAGGTATGTTGCACAGATGGGACGACAGTCAGCGGTTCCTCGCAGAGAGGCCTCAGCTCATCTGTGAGGAAACGGCCAACTACTTAATTCTTTGGTGCATGAGACTACAACAAGAAGGGGTAATGTACTGAAAGAATCAGACTGGTCTTATTCTTTCTTTTTATTATCAACAAAACCTCAACAATAAAACTTAGTATGTGTCATCACAGGCTGATATAGTTTATGCCTCTGTGGAAGAAAACTAAGCATATAAAAGCCATCTAGTTGCAGCGGGTGGCATATTGCTGCATTGTGATGAACACGGCCAGTTTATTTCCTGTTAGCTCGTCAAACTAGAAAAGCAGTGTAAACACATATGCCTGAGCCTGTGCAGTGACATTTGCAGACATTGAGAGAATATTTGTGGGTAGTTTAGCTTAGACTTAGGTCTTTTTCACAGCAGTGTCAACATGGTTTTGACCTGTCATAGTAGGAAAAACACAGATGTTGCTAATAACTAATGATAGTTCTGTTCTATTTAAGTATCCCAGTAAGCTGTGACAGTGAGGCAGCCATCATTAAACAGTTCCTTTGGTGATTGATTTTGGCCTCTTTTTGACTACTTCTTTGATATTCAGGCATCAGATATGTTGAGCTGTTCCTCTTTTCCTTTAATAACTGATATGATTAGTTTCCAAATAAAGAAATGGCCTCTTCTGCTTTGTTAGTCCCATATGTGGGTTGTAATTGTCAAAACCAACTTAAAACTAATGCAGTGTCACACAGTATGAAGGGTTTTAAAGTTGAGAATTTGCCATTGTGCTGTCATTTTTAATGAGATGCTTACAAAACATTTCCACAAATAACATGCGCATGGATGCTGCAGTGAGTTTGTATCACTGAGTTGTAAACACACCTTATACAACAGCATATAGATGCTATTAGAATTCAGTGATTACATATAACATGACTCTAAAAACTGGGTATTGTCCTGCAGAAAGAAGCACTCATGGAGCAGGTGGCACACCAAGCTGTAGTCATGCAGTTCATCTTAGAGATGGCCTCGAACTCTCAGCAGGATCCTCGAGGCTGCTTCAGACAGTTCTTCCACAAAGCCAAAGTAAGACATGAGCATGTGATTAATACTGTGTGTAAATTTACTGCACCTCCCTGTGTACCTCTGTGAAGCTTTCATTCAGCTGTATAAAGGGACATTTGCAAGGCTCTGATTAATTTTCTAAAGAGTAACTTTGGAATTTTTCAGCCTGGACCCCGTTTTCAATTATTCTGTGTCCAAGTGACCAAAGGGCCACACACATGCTGCGTTTTTTACACCCTCAGTTTCATTGTTTTCAATGTATACGCACGACAGTCGTGTTCAAACATAAGAGTGGCGTGCACAGAGTTCAACTTTTGGAACCCAGCAGCACACACCGCATGTCATGTGACAAGGAACAACCAATCACTGCCAACAGATATCTTTCCCTTCTTCTTTAAATATCAGTCTGTGGTAAATAATGAGAAGTTGATTATTTTGGTGTAGGGCTGTCAGAGCCTTTCTTCTGTGCCACAGACGATATGCCAACACACTTGTAAACAGCACCTGGATGAAGATCAGCTCTGCACTCAGGATTTCGGGTAAATAGGCTGTGATACGGTGCTTGTTAGGGTTGCTTAGCACCCTCAGACGCAAGCTGCTGCTGTGCTCTTAAAAGCTGGCACAAAAAAGGCACAAAAGTAGCGCCCAGTGCCTGACATTGCATTTTCCAGGTGAATAAAGATGCAGCATGTGTACAGTCCCCAATGGAGACAATTTTTTAAAGTTGTTCAGTATTGAGCAGGAGCGCTGCAGCTGACTGCGGCAAAACAGGCTGCAATGTAATGTCAATGGGCAATTGTGTATTGTCAATTTACATGCACTAAAATTGCTTGTTTTATACTTTTGACGGGCTCAGAATATTATTTTATGTGTCTGACAACATTCTGAAAAGGACCCTACAGTGATAGACCTTTTTGTGAAAGGGTAAGATCATTTTTGTTTAACCAGGAACAGCCCCAAAATTGCCGTCAGCAAACCAGACTCTATTTAAACAAACAGTCATTTTATTATTGTAAAACAGACTTCATTCAAAGTTGATAGTTGATAAAATTTGGAAAAAAACAATCACAGTCCCAATAAGCATCAACTCTTGTTTGTGTAAAATTAACCTTTAAGTTACGCAGTTAGATGTAAAAAAAAAAAAAAAAAAAAAAAAATGCTGCCTCTATACACACTGAAATTACTTGCGAGATAAATGTGACACTTCTTAATGTCACAATGAAGGGACAACTACATGGATTGACCAGGCCGAGACCACCTCTTCAAGAAGGTCTCGGTCTGGTTGTTTTGGTGCGCACCCCAGTGCGATTGCTGTGTTCACACCTGCCCAAATGAACCGCACTTAGGGGGCAAACAAACTTGAGTTTGATTAAACCAAACCAAAGAGGGCAGGTGTGACAGCACTCTGAGTGATCCTTGCCTTAATGTTGTCAGACAAATATGATAACAATCTGAGCCTGTCAGTGACAAAAACAAGCACTTTCAGTGGACGTAAATTAAAGGTGAGAACATGCCCCAAGTGTTAACGTTGCATTTTGTAATGCTGCTGCCGGCTGCAGTGCTCTTGCTCAATACTGGACCATTATCAAAAATTGTCGTTCCCATTAGTCACTTTGACACAAACACGTGGGAAAATAGGGTTCAGGTTAAGAAATACCCAAGTAAGCCTTTAATTCTCCCTCAGAAATATGTTTCCTTTAAGATATGTTGCAGCATGTTCTCCTAATATTGTTGTCTCTGTTGCTGTGTAGGAAGGACAAGACGTCTACTTAGAAGTCTTCCATACAGAGCTCGAGGCCTTCAAACACAGAGTTAAAGAATACGCAGTCAAGTCTAGAAGTGATACACCCATTAACATCGAACAACAGAAAATTGGCACAAACTGTAGACTCGACCCCAAAGAAGCCCTGGACTCTTTACCTCAAGTAAGTGCTCCCTCTCTTTTTCAGTGTTGCAGTTACACCACACAGCTGTAAGATGGCACCATTGAGCTATTGTATATTAGTCCTGTGATTATATACAACTCACGGGGTCATCTTTAGTTGGATGCTGGATTTTAAAGCGTCAGCAGATTGTCACAAAATATGCAAGAAACTATTTTCATATGGTGACATCCCTACAATTAATGAGGTAAGGATTCATGGGAGTTAGGAAAACCTGGATTAAAACACTGCGAGTCCACACTTGTCGCCACAGCAGCTGCCAGAAGTTGATTTAACCTGCAAACCAGGACGTGCAGTTCATCATGTTGCCGATGTTATCAGTGAGACGAGGCAGCTTTTGTCGTCCTCCTTAATTTGAAACTCCGACCTCTGTCACAGAATAGAAACCTGATAGGGCATCCTTACTCGCTGGCAGGGAATAAAGAATTAATTTCATTCATCAGGCATCATAAATCACACTGCAGTGTAACCTTGACACAGTTTTACAGCACCACAGTGGATGGTGTCTCTTTTTCTGTGCTAAAAACTCACTCAAACTTTTATTACATCCATTCTCTCAGTCATTTTATATGAAACCTGTAAATCACATTGAGGGAGAACAGCCACTTTCAAAGGTGCTGAGCTGTGTGCAGTAAATGCAGACACAGCTAAAATCAAATAGCATCACGTACATCACTAGAAAAGCAAACTAAGTAAAAATCTCACCTGAAATGTTGTAAGCTTGATTTAGTTATTACATGGCTAAATAAATTATTGCAGTGTATGCATGTTTGCATATACTGTGCTTTTGCAAGTCCAAACAATAAATAATGTCCTCACCTCTACCATTAGTTTTGTCTCTTTGTCAGCTGCTCAGGTATAGCAAAAAAATCCCCACCCTTAGATTGTTATTTTCCATGATTATTTTTCCTAGATATATTTAACTGCTCTGTCATTTTAAAGGAAAAGAGAAGTTACAGTGTGACAAACGCTCTCTGTCCTGACCTCTGAGTTGTTTGTAATATCAGACATGAAAGAGATTTGTATTTGTTTCAGCATTCAGGTTAAGTAGAGTGTGAAAGTTGCCAAGTAGCATATTCCACAGGCTTTCCCACTAAACATGATCTTTGTAGTTTGAGAGCCTTTTGTATGGGAGACGGAATGAGGCCTCCTTCCCTCTGTTGGCCCCACAGCTTGACCAGCTGCCAAGCATCGACTCAGAGTAAAGAGTAAACATCCTCCCCTGCTCCCACAGAGGGAAGATGGCTACCCAGGAATGTGATCGAGCTTGTTGAAAGTGCAGCTCGGCTCATCTGGTCCTGCTTTTGGATTTGAGCTCACGTAGCGTCTCCCTTCACCTCAGTTTGAACTCTCAGTCAGTCTCTGAGGAGTGATTGGAGGAGATGCTCTTCTTTATTAGATTTGTTTTCCTACGTCTGCAGAACTCAAATTCAGAGTTGTAGTTTCATCTCAGATTAGGGCACAACATGTTAAAGAGGCAAAGTGCTGTTACGTAACCATTATAATCCACTATCAAGGCAACAGTAGGTTAATCCCCCAGAGTCTCTCTCCAGCTCCTTTTAAACCTGTTTTTGCTTTCGATTCGTGCATGACAATCCTCACCTGTGAATGGTTTTTGATTGTCACTGGACCCTCGTGTCTTCCTCTCCCTCCACTAGGTGGCAGAGTATCCTATGAAGCGCTGTTTAGAGGCTGGACTGTGGACAAGCTCAGGGAGGTGGACAAAGGACGACGCTACAGAAACAGACGATATACGCATGATGGAGACCTCCTAGGGATTGTAGGATCGGCCTCTGCTTTTCCTCCATCTCCATCGCCTCCCCATTTAGGAACAACCTAAGTCCTCTTTACACAGCAGGCCTGGCTGAAACACACCAGTGCAGAGCAGGAATAAAAGCAGACGTGATCAGTCTCTTACGCTGCAGGAAAGAATGTTTTACAGATGACAAACATTTCTCAGTGTTTGATTTTATGCCGCTGTGGTTGGCCACTGACGAGTCGGTTCCTGCGGTGTCTCTTGCCAGCTAAATGCATGTGTTGTGCCATAACGCTGGTTTTACAGATGGAGTTCTTTTATCCTTAAAGCCTGTTCCTTTTTATTTCTCTTGAGAAACAGAAACGTCCTCACATGGAAGCAAAACAAAATCCAGACAACACGAAGAATACTAAACCATAAAGTGTTTAGGTGGTAAAGTACCACATCCAATGCCTGAAGTAGGACTGATGTAGGAGTGTTGTTATAGCTGCTTGAGATTAATCATGAGAAGCATGATCAATGGCTTCGTGTCCTGTTTGTGGTTTAAGTTTTGGTTAATGGTGAACATTTTATTGAAACAGCCAACTGAACTAGATGGCCTGATATACTGTGCTTGACATTTGTTAAGGCAGAATTTCTTAAAGTAACATTTAAAACGACCTGATCATGTGCCAGTATACAGTAACTACTGTAAACAGAGAGACGGTGGTCGTGCAGCAGGTGTGACCTGTTGAACACTGATTTCAGTCATGAGGGAAAAAGCTTGTCTAACGTTTATATTTTTTAAAAAGCATCCATGGCCTCACATCTTTTTATTATTTTTTCTTTGAGTTATTAAAAGCTAAACTGTAAAGTAATGAGCACAGAGCAGCTTGTCTGTGTTTAATAGCCTAATGACTGAATCTGTAATGAATACAGAGAGCACGAGTGCAGCTGTGGTTACTTGGGTTTGTGTTTTGTCCAGCATTTCAACGGTATCTTAAGTATTTTTCAGCCTGGACCATATTTTTCCACGCTTTTGTCTGAGGGACAAATGAGAACAACAGTTTTTTTAATTGATATTGACTGAGACAGGCTGTAATGAAACCGCCTGGGGCACGTTTGTACTGTCAATTTTGGTCCACTTAGGCCTCGATCACACAGAAAGCATTTTAGCGGCTGGAGGCAGGCTTTTTGTAATTGTTTTAATGAGGATGAAGCTTTTTGCTTGCACCTTTTGTGTTGCACTTTTACTGCGCTTTAGGTGGCTGGCATTTTTGCCGAAGTGCTCTAAACTCCTCGAGTTGAAAAAAGTTGAAAAGCATCCCACATCATCTCTTTTTTTCATCTTCGTTTTTCCCATTGCCCAGTCGGATGATTTGAGAGGCGTGCCTTCTGTGGTGGTCAAAACAACAAGTTTATAGCTCGGGAGTTTGGTTGCTGGATACCCAGAGCTATACGGCCTGACGATAGACAGCAGGTTGTCAAACTGCCCCCCGAAGCCATCCTAAAATATGCCTGGAAATGGCCATCATTGAGGCGAAGCTCCTGGACCAACTGGTGGTACTCCCCATGATCCAGCCTCGTTTTTAGGGTCTCATGTACCCACACAGATCTCTGTTACCCTGTGCCCAACAAACAATTTGCTGACAGCCTCTCATCCTCAACCAGAGCTACAGCAAGTACCCTCTGCCTGTCCATTTTAGGAACTAGCTACTAATTACTGTGGGGAAAAACAGGGTAGATTGATTACACTGCAAGGTTATTGTAAGGACGTGATGGGACGGTTGCCTGGCAACAATAAAAAGGCGCAGCTAGTGGCATTTAATCACCAGAAACAGCTCTGAAATTGCTATCGCCAAACCCACCAGACTCTTTTAAAATAAACAGTAATTTTATCATTGTAAAACACACTTCATTCAAAGTCAACAGTAACAAAAAACTTCTTGGTTCGTCTTTCCGTTGTTTCAACAATCACTAACTAGTGGTTGACATTAACCCTTAATTCACGCAGTTAGGTGTGAAAATATGCTGCCTCTATACATGCTAAAATGACTGTCTATTTAAATGGAGTCACTTTGAATAGTCTAAGCCTGTCAGTGGCAAAAACAAGTACTTTTTAGTGGATGTAAATTGACGAGTGTGAACATGTTTGGAGTGTTTACATTGCAGCCTGTTACGCGTTCTCACTTTCTACTGGACCTGTTTCAAAAAGTTTTGTTCCCATCAGTAACTTGGACCGAAAAGCAATAGAAAAAGAAGTTCCAGGTTGGACAATACCATAGTTACACTTATCAGGAAAAAAAAAAAATCAAAACACATTCAGGAGGTCAGATTCACCCTGCAGGCCTTGACTTTTACAGCTTTCAGTCTCACATCTGATGCATGTATGGAGCTGCGCACAACCCACAGGTCTCTCAGGCTCATTATCAGGAGAGGATAAATAATGCAAAGTGTGTGGGCGGCTCAGTTAGCTGGCTCAGAGTTTTCTAACATGAGCAGACACCAGGGATGCTTCAAGATGGAAGCTCATGGTGCAGATATTGAAACTTTTACTGGCTTTAATTATACATTATGTTATTACCTTACTGTTACCTCTCCTTGTTTAAAAGGAAAGACGATCAGGCGCTGCCTCTCTTGTTGCTCTAAAGTCAGTAAAAAAGATTGGTTAACTTTGAACAGTAACAGCAGGTTGACAGGTATATGGAGGTCAGAGCATGTGATAGTTTCAGGCGTGGGACAGTCGATGTAATGTATGCACTCTTGAAAGACAGCACAAGAGTGGTTTTAAAGGAGCTCTACGCGATATTCAGAGCATATCTGTGATTGAGAGTCTGTGCCTGAAACGGTTCTCTCCGTGGAGTTGGCTGAGCCGGGAGCTAGTAGCTAACGGTGCTAACACCGCAAACAGTGCTAACTAAAGCAACAGGAGGGCTCAGTATTATTTACATTTACAATACCAGTACCCCTAAAGCGATACGGATACCAACAGAGTGCTTCATTTGATATGTTCTTTTATCTACTTCTTTCGATACCCAGGACTGTAGGGTGTGCGTTAGGCTTCTGCAACGATGCCGTTTAGCCAGCGTGGGTCAGGGCAGCATTATCAGCGGTAACCACCATGTGAGTGCAGTGCAGAGCCGTGGCAGTTAGCTCCCTAGTGTCAGACAAACACACCTAATATTCCTGCACGGCCGGGCCGTCGTTCACAACAAACAGAGAAGCTCGGATTACAAAACACTAAGAAGTAGCATGACTTCATTCTCTGCTCAGGACGCCATTACTCCACTGTTTCTTTTTTTTTATACGATGCTCTGAATGTCGTATACAGCTTCTTTTGGCTTTCTTAGGAAAAAAGTATTCCTAGTGTTGTCTGGAGAGGCTTTAAGGAGCCATTGAAGTGCATAAGTAATCCGACTACCTCCTTTACATCTGCCATTAACATGCATCTTTGACGTTCAGATTTCATGCATCCGTGCAAACACGAATCCACCTAGTATACATGATGCATCGCCTACTGGAGAATCAGTTGAAATCACACACAGTAACAGAACATCGTTCACTTGGTTGCTCGTCTTCTCCTCTGCGACACAAACAATTCTGCCTTTCACAGCAATAGTCAATTGCTCGTTTATGTAAGCGTCTAACACAAGACAAAGACGAATGATTGGTTAAAGACAGCGGTGCATGCTTTGCGGTACGTGAAACGATTTAAGAGATCAGCATTTATTAACATGACAAAGCACTCTTGATGCTGACACATTTTAAAGGGACAGCCAGCCCAGTTTTATGAGGATATATGAGACAATCTGGGTGTCGAGTGTAAATGTGAAGTCCACAGCCAGGTGTTATCTGAGGGCAAGAGGCATGATAATGTAAGGTGTAAAGAGGGCACTACGTCTGTTGGTTATTATTCATGACCTGATTTGTTCTCCTCCTCGTCCTATGTTTATTTTATCAGGCATTCACACAATCAAAGCCTCAAAGCTTGAATGGGCTTTCTGTATTTATTGTTTCTGGTTTTTCTCAACCAGCCTGCCATCTGTACCGAACCACAACTGTCCGTTTACTCATACAAGTGCTCTGTGCGGACTGAAGTCAGAAGTTAAAGTTCACGGTTCCTGGCTCTACATCTGAGAACGAGCTGAAAAGCAGCGGTATGGAGGGGAGGGGAAAAAGGGCTGAATGCTCCACAAAGACACTTTTGCTGTTTGTACGCAGAAGGGATCTCTCTGCATCTGAATGTGTCCTGCACTTTATATTTCTCTGAGAGGTCGAAGCAGAGTGTTTGAAGCACTTGACTTTATTATTCTTCCTCATACCGTATTTTGATTTTGTCCTTTTTTTTGTTGTGTTCCCCGTCATCCAGAATCGAATCACGAATTCTGTACATTTTAAGTTACAAGCAGGCTTTAGATGAGCTTGTGTTTTGAATTGTGTGACATTTTTGTTTTACTTTATGTATTCTGTTGTTTGCTGACTTTTATTTGTCGATCAAATTCACGGGAGCTTTTGCCAGATTTCACAGGCTTCCAGTTAACTGTCCCCACGACGACAGACAGCCAAAATCAGTGTGAGAATCTGCTGAGTGACACAATCAGTGAGATTTATACTTCAGACTGTGGAATTAAAGACACCATACGATGCATTAAAGTACAGTAAGTGTGTTTATGACTTAAAGCTACCGTGTGATACATTGTTGATTCTGCAGTGCAGCTGTTATTTCGCAGATTTACTGTGTGGTATGTTTGCAGTGCTGGTGTGGGGGCAGTGCACATATAAGAAGTATCTTAAATACTGTAAACACAAACAGAGGTGTTCTACGCAGTGAAGCTAAATAATGTGCTGTAGTGGTTTTAAAGGGATAGTTCAGATTTTCTGAAGTGGATCTGTATGAGGAACTTATCTATAGTCAGTGTGTTACATTCAGTAGATGGATGTTGGCGTGCCCACAGATGGAGAGGCAGGCATGATTGCTGCCACAGAGTATTTTAGCCACCTAAAAAATCAATATCAGTTTAAGTGCATGCTATATTTGGAATATTTAAGCCACTTAACCTTGCTGTCACACGGCCATTATCGATGGGGAACTAGAGCCATTATCGCTCTCTTTAAAGCCAGACTCCATTGAGAAAATTAGTAATTTAACACTGATGAACACAGGAGCTGCTGGTGTACTTCTGCCTCGATCAGATAGTTTGTTTGTGTTATTGTGTGACTTTGGCATTTAAAAGGGTTAGTTTGGATTCACCAAAGTCGCACAATAACACAAACAAACTAACAAATGGAGGCAGTGTTAGACCAGAAGCTCCCGTGTAACAGCAAGGTAAAATTGCTGTTTTTGTCAATGGAGTCTGGCTTTGAAGAGAGCGTAGATGTGACCTGAAGCTATTAATGGCTTCCCATGGCTTAAGTAAATTTTACTGCTGCCAGCGTCTAAAGCAGTGCATTAATTAGCTTCTGTGGTGGTAGTCCCTGCCCTCTTCTTCAAACTAAAGGAGTGCCGATCATCATCTACTGTAGATAATACACTGACAATTGATAAGTACTTTATACATCATTTCTAAAGATCCGTTCCTTCAAATGTATTCTGTTTCTTTCTTTTTTTGTCCACAGTGACTTAACAACTATGCAAAAATATTGTATGGCTTAAGCTGTTGTACTAAACCTGTGGCCAGTGCCCATGGTGTTTAAACTTCCCTAATTATCTAAAGATATCACAGAATTTGTGAGTATATGACTGTCACTGAGTCATAGGAAAATGATATGCTTCTCATTCACAGTGAGCTACTGTAAGATTTGGCTTCTCTTGCTGCCGTGAGAAACTGAAATATAAAACAAGTGCTTAATGTTTGTGTGTGGTGTCAGCTGCTGCAGTTCTTTGTTAAACATCTGATACGTGTATGAAACGTTGGAAAAAATCTGGGGTTAGCGAGAAAGAAGTGAGCTAACAGACCTGTGTAACTCACCTCTGCTGCTTGAGGCCAACGGCTGGAGGCCAGATGAGATTGAGTTGCATTGTGGGTAATGTAGGCGCAAGGAAGAAATATGTGTGGAGTAAATAAAATACAATATCTCTGTTTAACTGTCTGTTTTAGGGGCAAATGTATTACTGTCAATATCAGTCAATCCAGCTGTGTAACTCTGGTGTACAGTAATATACAGACAGAAACTGCTATCAGAAGTTTATTGTGATTTTATAATAAATACTCAAGACACAGTTGTAAGTTGTCTATGAAGAGGAGATATGCTTTGAAGCATTGCGTTCAAGTTTTAAGAAACACACACAGTACAATTCAGGAAACGCTCTCTCATAAATCTACAGTACATCTGCAAGGCAAGTTAGCATCTCTGTGGCTTTTCACACGATCAAACATTCTTAAGACTTAAGTGCAAAAACAAAACTGCTGATCAACCTTGAATGCCATGATGTCGTCTAACAAGATGACAGCCCTGTACAATCTGTGCTTTAAATGTTTTAAGTTAATACATTTTTAAATTAAGTTCTCAGTTGTCCTTGAAAGGCAAATATCAGTATACATTATAGACCTTGTCACCACATGAAACACCTGGCTAATAGGAAATAATGTGGCGTATTTCAGAGGCTGTTAAGACTTACGGTGGTTTAAATAAGGTGTTACACAATGATGGTTTAATAAAAACTTTAAAATGTTCAATAAAGTGAGTGTGGTTTATATATTATTCAATCTGTGTTATATATTCATAAAAATGCATTTAAAACTACATTCACTGAGCTGCCTGTCACAGCAGCAAAAGGCACTTGAGTGCAAAAGTGAATTTACAGTAATGTGTTGAACATGGCACAATTCCCTTTTGTAATTACCCACTGCATAAGAAATACACATACACTAATAAAAGGCAGTAAAACGTATGATTCAAATTTGAGACCATTTAGAAATGGGTGGGTTTTAAAGCTGTAGTTGTTAAGTTTTATAAAAATATGTTGTCATATTTGATTAAACTGTCACTTTATCCTGACAGCAGTACATGAGACAAATAATCTTTGACAAAAATGTTCCTCTGCCTCCTCCTAGTGTTCCTAATGGCCTTTACAAGAATCCACTGTGATCTGGCTGCCATTTTGGAAACAGTCAAGCCAAAACTGAGCGACTGAACTCTAACTTTTACAGCTAAACAGTACACTAAAATATGTTTCTGAAAATACTCAAGGAAAGAAAAAGGCAATGCAATAACAGAATCTTGGTTCATATCTGCTCAGAGTTGACTAGTTTGACAGTTTGACCACACTTCACGAGCAGTGATTGACACGACTGACAGCTGCGCTAGAGACTCCTTTGCTCCGATTGGTTGATTCATTCAAGCGCAGTGGATTCTTCAGTGCCATTAGAAGCACTATGAGGAGGCAGAGGAATGTGATTTCTTCACAGATTGTCTGTCTTATGTACTACTGTCAGGATGAAGATTTACCTCCGGAGTCGGCAACCTTTACAATCGAAAGAGCCATTTTGGCCAAAAAAGAAGAAAAATCTGTCTGGAATCGCAGAACATATTTGAGCCTCATAATAAAAGTACATGGGAAGTACACGGCTTCGACCCTTAGTGTCGAAACCAGTTGGCATTTGAATGTAAGCAGCCATGTTTTGAAACAAAGGCTTCTTAACTTAATTCAAATGCATCTATTCCTGCACCACACAAGTGCCTGAATTTCCTTTTTTCCCATGTGCTATCTTCAAGAGCACCTGCATTTTTTCTTAAAGGATAGGGATAACCACAGTTTGCTACGATTTTTATGTGGGAACATCAACGAACACCACTGACCACTCTGTGAGTTTCATGGCTTTGAAAATGAACGTTTAAGGTGGTTTTAGGACAGATTTACACATGGCCATAGACAGCATTGTTAAGCCAGGCAGGGGAAAGCCAAATTCTCTCAAATTCTCAGAGGAGGAGCAATCGTCAAGAGTTTGGTCTTAACCACTCTATTTCATCATAAACAACCAGGAATGGGGCTCAAAGTGCAAAATACTGGACTTCACCTTTAAGTGTCATATGATAAAGATGGTCCTCGAGCACACTGCTATCGCATTCTTCATAATAAAAGTACTTTACATCACTAACAGATCTAAACTGGACACTGGAGAGGGGCTAAAGAGCTGTATGTGGCTCTGGAGCTGCAGGCTGCCTACCCCTGGGATAGCTTAAGCAATACAACAAAAATCTATTCATGTAAAAGTTACCAACTGTAGCTTTAAATGTTTTTAGTGACATCATTGCAAGAATTTTAGGTGTTGTGTCGAAGACTGTATACCACAGAGGGGGGCGCTACACATTTTAACGGGACAGGAACACTATTTGACTCCAACACAACACCTGTATGTGTACGATGCCCCTGTTTTTGCCCTGTCTTCACATTTAGATCACACAATCAGCCTGCCTTGTTAAACTAACCCCATGCTGGTGCAAATGTATTTTATATATTATATTGATTTGTTCAAAAAGGCCTTCACTTTAACTTATTTATAGCTGTAGACACCCTGGACAACAGCCACAATAAGGCAGCTATATGTACCTTTGTTATGCTGGGGCAAAATGAACATGCATTATTGCTTTCAAAGGATTTTTAGCAGCTAAAACTAAAAAGTCTCCAATTTAGCTCTAAACATCTCGCTGGGTGTGGCTGCCATCAACTAAAAAAGTACTCATGATTGCAATAAGAACACCTAAACATCACTCTACTCTTTAGCTGCTTGTTTTCACCAGAGCAGACTTGCCATAGCTGTTTCTATCTCGCAACATTTCTCGTGAATGTAACCTTGATACTGTGCTATTAAAGACCTTGATGTTTGTTTCAGTGACGTCTCCTGGCTTTATGAAGGCACATCATTAAATAAAGAGACAATCTGTGAAGCGTCTAACTACTAATGTTTGAAGGATTTTAAGGACACATCCTGAGAGTTTAGCCAAACTAAATCCAGAGACGTGGTGGAAACAGTGCAACAGTGGAGTTTTTCCCGACAACATCTGCAGTCTAACTATCTCTTCCTGACATGAACTGTACGAGCGTGCTCCTCATTTTGAGCACTCATAAGATATTATTACACAGATGGCTCTTCTCTTGTTTCACAGAAAGTGGCACCTGATTGGATGACGCAAACACATTGGTTTCTGCCAGTAAACTTTAACCCCTCTCGTGCCTTTCTGTTCAGGGTTTCTATGCGACTTTCTGTTGGACAGAGGGGAGTTTTCTGTGGAGGAAGGCCTCGACGTGCGGCCAGATCTTGTTGGTTTCTGTCCCAGAGAAGATCTCTAGCACACCTTTACTCCTGGAAGGGAAAGGACACACAGAAATCAGGTCACGAGCTGAATTGTGATTCCAGTATCACACAGCAATACGAAAAAATGTGTGTATGAGCACTTAATGTAGTTGTTAAAGTGGAAACAGACGTTCTTTGCTTATGGTTATGAAGTAAAGGTTGATTGCACAATGTAATGGCTATGGAATGATGACATCATCGGCATTTAGATTGGTTCCCTATAAGCCTCGATTCACTGTGCTATTTTGTGGTCACCAGGTACGACCTCGCGGGAAAGTGACGGCTCTGTTTACAGCACAAAGGAAGTGAGTCAAACATTAAGCAACCAGAACAGGAAGAAGACAGCGCTTGTCTTTTCACCGGTAGCTATCCCCAGTGTCAGTGTAGGTTTTTTGCGGTCACTATTCTCAGTAGCAGAGAGCACGGATGGTGGAATAAGCAACCTATACCTGCCATGCGCAGGCTCTGAGGAAAATGGAGAGCAATTTGGCGTCTGGGCAGGTGTTGAAAACCCTTCTGTTTCCACTTTAATCGCATAGCACTATGAGAAACACCTTAAAATATTCTGTACAGCAAATAAAATCAAAGTAATTTTTCATTCTCTAAAGAGAGCACTCTCTGCCCCTTATTCCCAGTCTTTACTTTTCTGCACTTCCTTCAAATGATGAACAGCCTCTCAAACATTGTGGTAAAAATAAGTGGGACACGAGCTAAGCACATCCCTGTGGTTTGAGGGAACACAGAGTAATATGTTTCCCTACCTAATTAGTCCAGAAATAGAATTTATGATGCATGTACAAACTGGGTCCGCAGCCTCACACGTCTAGTACTTGTGCTTTTGTTTTGTTTTGTTTTTATGCCTGATTCTTTTTGCCTTTTATTTAGTCTGGTAAGACTTGATATTTTTTACATTTTTTAAAAGTGTTTTCATTTAATACGAGCAAAATGGGTGATTGCTGTATACTGGCTTGTCCTGTGGGAATGTGGCTCTTACGCAATTCTTCAGTCATGCAAGAAACTGTGAGGAATGTGCAGGGAGGAACCAAGGTCAAGGTTCAGTAGCATTTGGTTGCCTTTCACCTATATTAAGACACTTGTGTGGAGTAAACGTCAGTGAGATATTACACTGTATCACAGTTAATCATCTGCCCCTTTTATCTCTTTAAGGTTACTGTGTACAGCTGCAAAATAGGTTACTGTAATAAACAAAGTCTGAAAGTACTTCACATATATGAAAGTAGTGGGAGGTGTATTTGATTTATCCACAGTACCTGTAGTACTCTAAGACAGGCTCTGTCTGGTTCTCATAGGCCTTCAGTCTGCGTGTGACCGTCACTGGTGTGTCATCATCCCTCTGGACCAGAGGCTCCCCTGTCACGTCATCCAAACCCTGCAGAAAACACATTAACACATGGTTGCTGACTTAATGACTTAAAAACTACAACTGTACAACATGATGTAACAGTACTCTTTAAATTCATGTTTTCTGCATGCTTGTCAATGAATGGCTTAGCTCACTGTTTTTGTACCTGCTGTATAGTAAGAGGAAACACTGCATATAATGCATGTTTACCAGAAAGAGAAGTGAGAAACCTGCAGAGAAAGAGTTGCTTAAGAAAGGTTTCAGGCATTGAACTTCCAGCTATTGTACTCGTCCACAACCGATTTTATAATTTACGCCTGTGACATGACAAAATGTTGTTTGTAGCAAACCGTGCATTGCGTACTTACTGTTTTTACTGTATAAGGCACCTGCACTGGTGACCTGGTCACTTTACAATGTAGCTTCTGTGTTTTTTATATTGTATTTTGCACTGTGCAGTGTGTACATATGGCTTCTATTATGTTAGGCACATGGATTTACTGTAGTCTGCACTGCACCTTGAATTTTATTTGTATTTTTTATTGCGTCTACTTGTTATATGTGAAACTGCAGATGGAAATTAGCATTTAATCTGGTGCAGCCATGTTTTCATTTATTGTAAATGATTAAATGTCATAGCACACCGTCCTCTTATTAATCAACGAAACTTAACTTAACTTAACTTAACTTAACTTAACTTAACTTAACTAAGCTAAGCTAAGCTAAACTAAACTAAACTAAACTAAACTAAACTAAGCTAAACTAAATTAAACTTATCTTAACTAAACTAACTAAACTTAACTTAACTTAGCTAAGCTAAAATAAACTAAACTTATCTAAACTTAACTTAATTTAGCTAAGCTAAGCTAAACTAAACTAAACTAAACTAAACTTAACTTAACTAAACTTATCTAAACTTAACTTAACTTAACTTAACTTAGCTTAGCTTAGCTTAGCTAAGCTAAGCTAAACTAAACTAACTAAACTTATCTAAACTTATCTAAACTGAACTGAACTGAGCTGAGCTGAGCTGAGCTGAGCTAAGCTAAGCTAAGCTAAGCTAAGCTAAGCTAAACTAAACTAAACTAAGCTTAACTTAACTTAACTTAACTTAACTAAGCTAAACTAAACTTATCTAACTTAACTTAACTTAACTTAACTAAGCTAAGCTAAGCTAAGCTAAGCTAAGCTAAACTAAACTTATCTAAACTTCACTTAATAAAATTAAACTACTAAATTAAACTAAGCTAAACTAAACTAAACTTTTCTTAACTAAACTAAACTAAACTTAACTTAGCTAAGCTAAACTAAGCTAAACTAAACTTATCTTAACTAAACTTAACTTAGCTAAGCTAAGCTAAGATAAACTAAACTAAACTAAACTAAACTAAACTAACTAAGCTAAACTGTCTTCTATATAATTTTTGACACAACAAAAGCTAACAAGCTGATGTTTATCTGTGATGTCTGCCATTTTTACGTCAGATTAGCATGCTAGCTTTCACTAATAAACACTAAAGACAAAGTAAAGCTAAGGCTGACTGGCATGCCATTAGTTTTGCAGGTATTTGGTCATAAACCAAAGTATTGGACACACTAATTTTTGACTTGCCTGGTGCAGGAGGAAAGGCTGGGGGATCCCAGAGGGGGAAAAATAGCTGCACACAATTGTCTTTTCTTTTCTCATTAGAAATAAATCAGCTTCTTATTTTGAGCTTCCTACATGCTGATCTGTTTCTTAGAGAATAAACCTGAACACTCTCAAGCCAATCTAAATAGAAATTCACATAATGATGACAATAATAATAGTGTGAGGTATGTTTCAGTAGGAGATGTTATAATGAGACATGCATGGACAGTTTCAGGAATATCTGTCTCTGCAGAGCACTTTTAGGTTGCGGGGAACAGCATGAATATGCATGAAATGAATGATCTCCAACACCTAAATTCCTGCCTCAAACAATTCAAGCTATTTTCGAGGATAAGCTCAGATCTCTGGTACAAGATGCACCTGATGAAATGATGTGTTCACTGTTAGTTTCTGAAGGTGACAGCTGCTTAAAGAACTCAAAGAAAGAGGAAATGTTGGCATTTTAAACCCTTGACCTGATCACATGTATTCCACTTTTTATCTGTCTCTGTTACATTGTTCTCTCTCACACAAGACAGTAAAGTGTAGGCTGGAGCCAATGATTAACTGAATGTGTTACTCCGCCAGACTGTGCAGGATATCTAGCAGGAACGTGCCACAAATCACTTTCACAGACAGAATCCACGGCCACAGACGCGTGAATCATCCACCAGTGACACAGAAGTCATGCTTTGTCATCCCTTACTGTGCATATACAGTATGTTTTTATACATCTATTATAGATTTATTTCTTATAGCTTAAATTCATATTTTCTAACTTTAAAAATAGATGTAGGAAGGTTGAAAGCATGTAAAAAGACAAGTCTGTCAAAGAAGAGGCTGTTCCCTACATGAAGTATCATCACAGAGCTCTGTCTGTAGTCATGGAAACAGGATGTAACATGCACCAAAATGACGCAGATCAAAATAACTTCAACGACATTATTTTCTGCTGACAGTATCTGTACTGATGGTGTTCGGAAACCGGAGACTAAAACAGAGAGGGGGTAACAGGTAGGAGAGGATGTATTTACAGGGACTTTAGGAGGGTTGAAATCGATGTTGTAGACTCTGCCGCTGGGAAGGTGAGTCCAGCGAGAGGTGAGCCTCTCTTTGATGGTCTCGAAAGGGACATTGAGGTTGATGACTGTGTCCACGCTATAGGCCCCATCCAGGGCCTCGGCCTGGGATACTGTACGAGGGAAGCCTGGAGGAGAGGCAGATAGACAGAGGAAAGAAAGGCAGACAGACGTGATAGATGTCATAAACACCAGGATCTGAGTTAAACAGTACAAGAGCAAATACGGTCATTTGTACTAGCGGTTATCTGCCAGCAGAAATTAGCATTCCTACCATCGAGCAGCCAGCTGCTCTGGTCCATCGCTCTCAGGTCACTCAGAATGAGACGAGACATGACGTCATCGGGTACCAGCTGACCCTGATCAATGCAGGATTTCATCAGCAGGCCGAGCTCTGACACACACACACAAACAGAGACACAGAGAGAGAGGATACTGTCATTCTCATCTTTTGTCCTAACAGCAATCTTGAATCTTGACTTTATAAACGCGAGTTAAATCACAATATAAAGATTAACTGCACAATGGCATTAATTTTCTCCAGTAAAATAAGAGCTTATGTATGTTTATAGCCACTTTAACCCTTGTAGTGCTTGGGTCCATTATTGTAAACACATTGAATATTGGATTGAATTGGACGGTATATAATTGGCAATGTGTCCGAGATACTGGAGTGAAATGGACTATTTTTTTATTATTGCACTGACTACCAGTGTGAAACAGACAGTACTGTGTTTTGCAACATGTTAGGGACAGTGAAGGTAGCACCAAAGGTAGCTTTTATGACAAAGAAGCAAGAGCATCTTCAAGATACTGAGTGAAGATGCTCTTGCTCTAGCTTTTATGACAAAGAAGCAAGAGCATCTTCACTCAGTATCTTGAAGTCAGTATCATTTGGGGAAGGTTATTTGAATCTAAATTAAACTGGAGGCAAAGGAGGCTTGGATGTCCAAGCAAAGTATTTTTCATTTAAGATAATAACAGAGCTGTCAAGAGTTTGTCTTGTCTGTGTGTTTGTTTCATCTTGTTCTGTGTATTCTGTGATGCTGTGTCAAGGTGTAAGTTGCAATGGTTGCACTGTCACTATGTTAAGTCTGTTTTGTGGAACCCATGTCCATGTTTTAATTTGTTTTTCTGTTGCTTGAGGGTCAACACAGAGTAAACTATTATCCCCCCATGCACAAGCACATACACACACATGCCTTATTACACTTACACCAACTTACACATCACATACTCTCATTTACTGCTCTTGAATAGACACTATTGTTTGCTTTTTTGTTGTTGCTGCAATCAAGTATATTTTACTATCAGTAGTTTGTTATCATCTGTATTATTTTATGTTTTACTCTTTATCTTTCTGTGCTTTTGAGTTCTTAATAACTTTGTGAAATTGTATAAGTTGGAGGCTCCAAATAAGCCCTCTATAAACTATAAACTATAATAGCTGTAGCAGCACTGTAGCTAATGGGGATCCTACTAAACTCAAGTCAGGCCTACAGAGCTGTATTTAAGGGAAGCAAAGGTTTATAAACATATAATTTGTCATGCCCAATTACAGAGAAGTGTATAAAATGGCGCATGAAACATCAAGTATATTTCCATTTGATATATCAGGTGCAGTGTATTCGTAGTTTTGGCATCTAGGTTGTTTTTTTTTAACTCAGTTTTTATTAGTTTTTACAAAAAGAAAAAAGCAGACAACAAACAATAAGAGACAAAAAGAGGAGAGAGGAAAGAGGAAATAAGAGGAGGTAAGGCTATACGGCAGTGTCCATTATCATCTCTCAAGACTACAAAGGTCCCCATGATCCTCAGCCTTGACCCCTGAAAATCCAGACGGGACGGAAAAATCGTCCAGTCATCAATGAGCCACTATCTATCCTGCATGTCTCCACATCAGGCACCTAGGGTTTTAATATTAAATTCAAGCTGCATGAGCACATACGGGGAAAGTTTGCCTTTACAGCAGAAATCTGTTCATTCTAACCCAAACCACAATTATTTTCCAACCTTAACCGAGAAATTCCTCTCTGGCAAACGGCCCTTTAGGCAAACGTCTCCCCACAGCTGCTCAAGCAAACATTCTTTCTGCTGTAAAGCCACTTAATGGAAATTCTTGCAGGTTAATCCCGCTTTCAGAGGTCGTGGCATGAGAGTTTCTTTTTTCCTGTCACTTCCACTTTAATTGGTTACAGTCCAGCTGAAGGAAGGAATTTCCTGTGACGCCTTGCAAAAACGACCTGAGTGTGCTAATGTAGTGCTGTGACCTTAAAAAGGAGCAAAGGGTACAGCTAACAAAAACTGCATCTACGAGGAGATAAATCATTACAGTAATGAGGGTTATGTCTGTGTTGATGTGACAGACTGCTGAATGATTTGCTGTTTCCTCTGTTTATTTGGCACATGTGATACAGAGAAGGCACACCGGTTTGTTTTGGGCCTGCACACTGAACCCAGAGCAAGGTGTTTAGCAAGCAAAGACGCTGTTGCACGGATACCAGTTTAGCAAGAAGAGTGCTGGCAGAGTGACAGCTAAGGAGGATTCTGCTCCTGATAAGTGAATTAGCCTGTTGAGAGAGCTCATATGCAACGCTCACACCCAAACAGACATTCAGTGTGACTTGTGATAAGGGTAATGACGCGGTCTCAGAAAGTAGAAGGTCACTGGTTTGGATCCAAGGACTGTTTGGGAAAACTCGAGCTGGCAAAGTCAATAAGAAGAACTGCTTTGACTGCCAGCTGCTGCTCAGCTGCTAAACAATACAGGGATTTAGTAAACTGAGGAGCTTGGAAACGTCTGCACGTGTACAGTATGAAAGTATACTGGAGCACACTGAGGATAAAATGCTTACTTATACAGCAACAGTAATAACAGGAGACTTCAACCCTCACTGTAACCCTGCATTACTTCTCCAATCTGGTAGTTCCTCTGTCACACAGCTGTAAGAACACCTCTTCACCTGTAGTCCCTCCTCTCAGAGAACAAAGGTGCAGCCTTCCTTATCTTTACACCTCTTCTTATCTTCCTCCAAGGTGATATTGAGGAGCAGTGGGCCTCCTTCCAAAGTTCAGGTCATGTGTCAAGTGTTTGAATTATAAACATTAAACAGCACGCTATATAACCCTGTTTGACCTTGGCTAAAGTGAATGCAGATCCTTTCATTCAACCTCTGTGTATCACAGTCAGCTAAGAAATCATACTGGTATAGGTGTGGCGATCTAATCACAGCAGAAAACAAACCATTGTGAGGGTATTTGTCACACTACAGCTGGGGACATGATCCCCCAATATTCAAATGTACTCGAAATGTTATATATAAATATTATAATATAAATAAATGTCAAACTCTGTGCTGTGTCTCTATTTTAATGCTTTCAAATGCATTAAAAAAGTGGACAACAAGAATGTAATATGAGTGTTATCTATGCTGCATCACTGTCATAGTTGTCAATAAAGATGTCATAGTATAGTATGTCATTGTTTGTATTTTCGTATTTGTTTTAAACACGGGGTAAAATTGGATCTCAGGTAAGGAGACTGTATTTATGTAATAGATTGATTAGCGATGGATTGGTATAGTTTGAGATTGGGGGTAGAGCTAGACAAGCATGTTGCTTCTTCCTACTCCTTTTCGGACATGAAATGTGAATTTATATTTCTCATTGTAAGCGTGTTTATGCTTTCTTTTTGTCTCTGTTTTGTATTTTTTTTCCCCTACAATATATTCAATTTTTCCCCTAAAGTATATTTTATTTTATTATTTTAAATGTTCGAAATAAATAAATCTAACCGAATAAAAAGTCATAAACATGGCATAAGAAGTCAGAATATAACATAATATAATTTCATTAAATGAAAATGTCATAACATTACACAAAAAAAAAACAAGTGAAAAAACGTATAGTACGGTAGCCTATGTCATAAAACAGTCATAGTATAATATGTCATAAAAAAAAAGGCATTAAAAAATTTCATAGTATAGTCTGTCGTAAAAAGGTCAGTGTGTTTCCTTTTCCTGTGCGACCTTTAATCATATGCTGGATCAGGATGCTCTAAAGTGATCCCTTTAGCTGTTGAGTTCATACAAATTTCACCTTGGGGAAAACTTCCCTAAACCCCCCCCTTAAGACATAATTACAGAGGGTGTAGATTAAAAATGCCCCCCAAATTTTAAATAGGTGATTACGGCCCTGCACTTAAGTATAACTTCCAGTAATAACCTGCTTATGTTTTGAGCATAATAATAAGTTATGTAGGTTGTTTTGAACAGTGCATACCATCCACCATGAGAATGTAGAGTAACATTTCTGAAGTGCATTTTTGTTGAAGCACCAAATACCTGAAATAACCTGAAACTGCATCCTTTAAAACAACATGTAAAACTGTGTGGCTTTCATTTAACATCACATCTATACTACATTAGGATATGTTTGAGAAAAGGCACCGCTATCTTACCGGTTTTGGCGTTGATGTTGGCCCTCAAAATGTCCCCACTAGAGATGTGTTTCAGTCCAAAAGTTTTGGTAATGCGCGCAGACACTGTCCCCTTCCCCGACCCCGGAGGTCCCATAATAACAGCACGAAAAATCCTCTGAAGAACCATCTCTGCACGACTATTGGCTCAAAGTTATTTATTCAGGAGCTGAATCCTAAATCCGTATCCTTCCCATGAAAGCCCCTCTCTGCGGATGCTCGGCTGAAACTGGATCGGAGCAGGTATACTTTCTTTTCCAAGAAGTGCGCAACCAGCAGTGGGCGCGTCTTTTGCAGCCAGTCAAGACTCTGACTGGACCTTGGCTTTTATCTACCCGGCAGAAACACAAGGAAGAGGAGGAGGGGGGAGGAGGAGGAGGAGGAGGAGGAAGATGAGAACTGCGACCAGATGACTGCGGTCAGTCCAGCAGCAGCAGCAGCAGCAGCGGCAGCAGTAGTGGGGGCAGATGAGGATCAGCTCCCTGATGACCCACCCAGAGCGAAATCACCTCCCTCTTCTGCGTGTTGACAAACTTCCACTGTTTACGGTTTACAGGAAATGTATTTATTGTATAACACGGTTATGTAATTGATCTACACAGGGAAAGAAGCTTGTTGGCAAGGTTGCTGTGATTAATCCCTTCCGAGCCTCGATCCCCTTAGCGCACAGACCTGCAGATTGGCAGACAGGCACAGCAACCAATCTGCTCTCTGCTGTCAGCGTCTGGAACAATACAGAGGAGTTTTAAAGGAATTAAACACTGTTTGCAGACATTACAAATCGAAATAACACTTCAAGAGTGCGGTAAACAATCACTGTAAGGGCTGGATTTAATCATTGTGTTAGTCTGTGTACTAAAAGCAGGTGTAAACTTACTTTAAATTGGTTCATTTTATCCCAAAAATCCGTATTAAAGAAATATAAAAGAGATAATCCTTACAAATGTCGGTTGTAACCCGTTTTGTTTACATTTTGATCGTGTTTGTGCCTTTAAGACAGACAGCTATTATTAAGCCACGCCCATCGTGTTTTCATGACTAGCAGTCTGCCGCCATCTTGTGGCCAACGCTGATAGCGCACCCTTTAAAAAAGGCGTTTTTGACCCTCCTGCTTTGCCGTAGTGTCAACTCCCACCAACGTCTTCCTGGACAAACACACGTGGATTTCCACTGACGCCAGGCAGAAACAACAATAACATGGCAAGCCAGGGGCTCGTCTACGACGGCTGCAACTTCTTCAGACAGCGGCTGGTGTTGTCCACGCTCAGCGGGAAGCGTGTTAAGATCAAAAACATCAGGTCTAAAGATGACGACCCGGGGCTGCGCGGTGAGTCGCTGCTTCGCCCCGCATGTGGCGTCGCAGTTAGCTCGGCGGCTAACGTGCTAGCTGTTACGCAGTTGGGAGTGTGTTTTATCACTGGGCGTCAGAGGTGGGGAAACGGTGGGACAGGGGTGTAAATGTGAGATAATTTTAATCTTACCTCGCTGTGCAAAGTTGTGTCGTTGTTTTGCTTGTCAGGAGCATTAAAGCAGACTTTTCAGAGCGCTGCCTTTTATTAGTAAAGTGATTTATGTTGGTGTATGTGAGGGAGGGAGGGTCACCAAAAGTTCTCACAGTAGAAGCAAAACATACGTTTATATGTCATATATATAATACAAAAAAATGGCAGTAGTTTGTCCCACCTACTTGTTGATATATTAAAGTTTTTGTCTGTAATAAAAAACATTTCGCATACACACATTCAGCTGTTGAAGATGTTTGTTTTGAATGTTGTCTTCTTCAGATTTTGAGGCCAGCTTCATCAGACTGCTAGACAAAGTGACCAATGGCTCCAGAATAGAGATCAACCAAACAGGTGAGTGTTATTATTAGGATATGACTGCAGTGTTTACCTTTGTGTGGTTTATATAATCACTGTTTACTGCCAGAGGAAAGCAGAGTGTTGAGACTTCAGCACTGTCAACCAGCAGATGGACAACTTGGATATGAACAACAGGATTCTAGCAAGTTGTTTTTAGTATTTTGTTCTCTTATGATTATCTTTACATCTAATTTTTGCTCTTTTTGGGTATGGCATTGATGTCAAGTTCAACTGTAGTCATGTACAGTTGCTCCTGTACAACAAGACTGTAATGTAGAGGTGTAGTCTTGAGTCACATGACTTGGACTACAGTCAGACTAGAGTCACAAATTTAACTTGAGCCGCCGCTTGGCAATATCAAAAAAGACTTACAACTCAACTTTGACTCGTGACTTCATTTGGACTTGAGCCTTTTGACTTAAAAATACCCGATGACTTCCCTCAAGCCCAAAGATGAAGATTTATGTTGTTATAAAGGTGTGCCACAAACCAGTTCATCTCCTGTATCATCTAACGTCAACACTATTTGCAGCAAGCCGACAGGTTGTTTTCTAGGACTTCTTCGTTGGATCCGATCTGACAGCATCTAATCAAGTTGCACAAGAGAAACATGACGAACGAATATTATTTTAATGAGTGCCAGTTAAATTTTTGAGTCAAAAAAATACAGAGATGCAACAATTTCCATTAAACTTGTGTTAACAAATATTCACTTTTTAAAGCATTCATGTTTTTTGTAATTTTATTTGCTATTATTTCTGTTGTTAAAATGCCGCCTACATTCTGGTGAAGGGCACATTATGACTTGTTTAGGACTCGAAACTCAAAGTTTAGGACTTGGGACTTGCTGTCTTGACTTCAGCCTTGAGTGCAAAGATTTGAGACTTACTTGTGACTTGGTCCCACCTCTGCTGTCTGATTCACTCCCTGTCCCTGTGTGTCTGTCTCCACAAGGTACTGTGTTATTCTACCAGCCTGGCTTGTTGAATGGCGGCTCCATTGAACATGACTGTAACACGCAGCGCTCCATTGGCTACTATCTGGAGGCCCTGCTCATGCTGGCTCCATTCATGAAGATGTCTCTGAAGGCCACACTCAGGGGAGTCACTAACGATCCCACAGACCCGACGGTGAGGTCACTCATGTATCTATTAGTTTTTGTTTTTTAGTTTTGCTCCTATTGATTTAATTTTGACTCCTCTAGCTCATGAGCACACTGGGTGGAGCTGGAGCATTCTTCTGCAAAGAAACATGCCAACTTTTTTGTACATCGAATTTGTGGGGAAAGTGCACGCCCCCTAAATCCAAATGGACACTGCCCTCTAGTGTACATATAATTTCTTGCCATCATATGTCAGCTCAAACAGCCGTACATCTGGAACGAAGGTGGAGAGTTTTTGAACATAAAGGCATAGTCAGGTTTTCAAATGACGTCAGAAGTTGTAAATTAACCTGAAAGAGTGTTAAAATGTTCACAGTTCGCATTATAAATTTGCAAATGCTGTTTGTTTGTCTCGTTGGGACACCTGTGTTTATCAGAATACTTTGACTCTGTATGTGTTTGCATATTTTCTCTACTGCCTCGCTAAAACCAAAACAACACAGAGCACATTTTCTCAGAAGCCTCTATAAAAAAATAAAAACCAATATGCAGCTTTTACTAGTTCAGTAAAAAAGCTGCTGTTGGATGTTTGCTGGCACAAGGCCTGTTTTTGCAACGGCTAAAAACTCTGGCCAAATTCCTGAGTATGACTGAGTGTGTACACCTGTCCACAGCTGAGTAAATCTTGCATACCCTCTTCAAAGCAGACTCTAAAGTCAGTGCTGACAGAGGGACGCAACGACAGACGAAGTGAACACCGCCACTTCAATGTTAAAATTCAGAATTCATGTCAAAATAAATCAGATCCCAGGCTGAAACATCTGGAATCTGCATCTTTTCTTTAACGAACATCCCAAAAAGTGTCAGCCACTACATCGTTCTTATCTCTTTCCTATGAGCTGCAGTGTTTCAAAGTGTATATTGTCAACAAACCACGCACAAGACCGCAGAAAGAAGAAGCAGTAGAAAAGTGTTGTCATGGAAACAGTTTGTTGCCGTGATTAGAAGTGGTCTATCGACGTTCTCCACCTTTTGAAAACACAGACGCATGTTTTAAGGATGTAAACCTTCTGTCTCCTGCAGGTCGACGTGCTGAAGTCCACAGCGCTCCCTCTGATGAAGAAGTTTGGCATCGACGGAGAAAGCTTTGAACTCAAGGTGACGACTCGTGCTGTAATGTTATAGGGTACATTTAAATAAAGTGCTGCTACTTGAAAACAAGTCAGTCTATCAATCTCCATCTCTCTCTCTCTCCCTCTCTGTTGCTGCTCCCTCAGGTGGTGAAGAGGGGTATGGCACCTGGTGGAGGAGGAGAGGTGTTATTCTCTTGTCCTGTCCGTAGGACCATCAGACCAGTGCAGCTCACGGACCCCGGGAAGATCAAGAGGATCAGAGGAGTGGCGTATCCTTCCAAGGCTCTCAGTCAAGGCCTCTTCTCAACTGTAAACGATGTTTATGTAACAAAAATTGTAATTTTAAAGCCTTTTCACAGCTCAGTCCTATTGTATTTGGTTGTCTGAACCATCAAATAACATCTCAGTTACTCCTTTTGTTCATAAAATGTCTGAAATAGTGAAAAATATCACCCTAAAGCCCCATGTGACAGGCCTCACGTGTCTTGTTTCTTCTTATCAGTTGTCACAAAGCCAAAGATATTAAGATAACAGTATTAGTAAGCAGATGAAAAGCAGCAAATCTTCAAATTGGACAAGCCCATACAGATAATTTTTGGCATTTTTGCCCTCCCAAAAAATGAAAACAATGAGTTGATTGTCAAAATAGTTGCTATATATGTTTCTGTAGGCTCATCCCTCTCTAGTGTCTCTCTCATCGTGAATTCCAGTCACTAGACTTTAATGTTTGTCAAGTTTGTGCTGCTTTTCAGCTTCAAGTTGAACTCCTTTGTCCATCGATTTGTGTTCTGTATGAGTCATCAAAGGTCCTTGACAGGCTAAACCCAGATATTCAGTTCGAGTTTCTCCTCAGATGGCCAACAGGATAGTGGAGTCCGCCAGGAGCGTCCTCAACCAGTTCATTCCAGACATTTACATCCACACAGACCACATGAAAGGAGCCAACTCTGGCAAGTGAGTATCACTATTAATATATCTACAGGGCCAAAAATCCTGCTATCTCGTAATCACATATACTCACTTTATTCTAAGACCCTTGTGAGGTACATTCATATAGACAAACCACACTGTTGCCATACAGCATGTATATATGTAAACACAGCCTGGGAAGAAACACCCTACCACTGCTCATTCAGAGATAGACACAAAGTTCTGGTTCATCACAGATCTCCAGGTTTTGGTCTGACCCTGGTGGCAGAGACGCTGAATGGCTCCTTCCTCAGTGCTGAGATGTCGTCCACGCCGCAGGGGCAGGGAGACCCCGTACTACCAGAGGATCTCGGCAGGAACTGTGCCAAACTGCTTTTGGAGGAGGTACATCGGGTAAGTGCTGAACAAACCCTCAGTGAAGTGATTTATCACGAAAATGTTGAGGAGTGTTTCCTGCACGGGGTCGTGTGTGAATGGGTGCAAAGATATATAATGTAAGAGCCTGTGGTGCTCACTGGACAACCACAAACCAGTTAGTTCAGCTTGTGCTTACGTCATTGGCTCCAGTTGGTACGTCGGTACAATGGACAAAACTAAGACAGGACAGCAGAAGAGATACCCACACACCAGTACAACTGGGCTGGACAGCCACAAAAAAGGTTCACAGGCTCAGATCGATGCCAAAAGATGTCAATTTATCTAGAACATCCGTGCTCAAAAAGAAGGGTGCATGAGCTCACGCACTGATGATCGTCAAGGACTGAAACAATGCTGCTGTTTCTTATTACCTTATATTGTTTTTGCACTTTGAGCACCCTTCTTTCTGTGCATGGATGTTTTAAATTAAAAGACATTTTTTGGCATTGATGTCAGCCTGTGAACCTTTTTTGTAGCTGTCTACCCAGTTGTATCGGTGTACATGTATCTCTTCTGCCGTCCTGTCTTGGATAAATTGCGTTGACATCACAATACCTGCAAATTGACTTGTTGCACTATCACAATTTGATCAATTCAGTCCAGTAACATTTTGAAATTCTTAAAAAGCCAGACATTTCAATTATTTCGTCCCTATTCAAGCTAGAGTTAGGGTTAACTGGAAGTGAAGTGGCTCAGCCAGCGAAAGGTGGCTGTTGCGAATACCCTGTCCATTCTATGAAAGATAATAAAAGAAGTAATAATAACCATTTCTGCTGTGTTATGTACCTGAAAACGCGGTCAGAAATCCAGTGGGAGTGGGAAGAAGGCAGGATTAATAAAGCAGCACTACACAGTACATACTCATTTCTCACACGCTCGTGAGTGTTGTAGCTTTTGGGGTTGTTCGTTAAAGAAAAGATCCAGATTTCAGTTGTCACAGCCTCGTCTTTGACATGAAGTTTGAATCTTAAAATTTAGGTCACTGCGTTATTTCATCCCTCTTTCAGCACTGACTTCACAGGCTGCTGTGAAGAGGGTGCACAAGATTTATTCAGTCGTGAGCAGGTGTAGACACTCAGTCACACTCAGGAATCTGGCCAGAGTTCTCAGCCTTGGCACAAACAGGCATTGTGCCCTTAAACATCCAGCAGCGGCATTTTTAATCAGACGAGGAAAGGCTTGATATTGATTTTCATTGTTTAAAAGCCCTTTGAGGAGGTGTGCTTTGTTTTGTCTTGGTTTTAAAGAGGAAGTAAACATAATCAAACCAGGGAGGGTTTGTGAAAACAAGGCTTCGCTACGTTATTGTGTTTGACGTTTGAGTTCCAGTTGTTCTGATACTTTCATCAGCTAACTGATCCACAAAGCAACTGCCATTCAAAATACCAAGCCTGTCCTGTTTTATTTGCATAGTTGAAGTAGGGCTAATGGGTGCCTGCCCGCACTCATCACCAACAAGTCTCTAACAGTTTACAGAATTATACACCCACTTCTAATCTATTATTGGATGTTTTTGGAAGGATGTTTTGTAAGCTTGTGTGTTGGAAAGTCATTTTATGTAATCTATTACATACTGTTTTCATTTTCATTTTCAGCCCCCAAGAATGCAGTGTCATTGACACTATACATAAGTTCACCTCACTCATAGTTAATCTTTTGCCTGAAAATCACCATTGTCACTGGAGGTCACCCTGCAGGCAGCAGCTGGAGAATCTGTTTTCAGCCTGCCTCTGGACAAGTCAGAATTCTTGGGGAATACCTGACATACAGAGTCAGGACACATTAGAGTCTGAGCATTCAATACTGACTCTTGCTGCCCTTGTTTACCCGCATTCCCCGATAATGACCCCAGTCTGGAATTCAACAGAAACTTCTCGTGGGCAGAACCACAACAATGTGGAAAGCAACTAAAGGGAATTTCCATTGAAATCGAAAGTTTGATTTGGCATTTTCCCATTCCCATTAAGATGAACACTCTCCCTGCGCTGCATGGCTCATTTTGAGCAGCAAGTGATTTAGTGACTAAAAATTTGTACTTAACATGTGTTTGTTTCTTGTTGATCTGGTTATATTAAAGAGACCGTTCACCCCAAAATTGTGTATCTACACATGGACGAGAAGCTCATGCTTGTGACGGCGTTAGCTGGCTTGGTGGTGCTATGTGAGCTAGTAGTAGGTGCATAGGTTCCTACTGCAGTGGTGATGCGGTTTGCAAGTGTAGTTCAGTAGAAAGAAAGTAGTTCCTAGATGAAACTGCTCAAAACAAGGTCTGGATGATCTTGAGAGACACTGCCATTAAGGTTTTCAATTTTTTTTTTTTTTTTGGTGCTTTGAGCACAAAAGTAATCTAGATGGGTAAATAGCAGCACAGGCAGGTTTTTGGATGAACTGTCCCTTTAAATTAGAATTCTTTTCAGGGTTCCATCCGTCCGTCCCTTTCTTGTGAATGCAGTCTCTTAAGAGCCCTATAAGGGAATGTCTTCAAATTTGGCACCAAAATTCACATGGACTTAATGATGAACTGATTAAATATTAGTGGTCAAAGGTCAAGGTCACTGTGACCCCCATCTGTCTTTTCTTGTGAATGCGATATCTAAAGAATACCTTGAGGGGATTATTTCAAATTCAGCACAAACGTTCACTTGGATTCAACAATGTACTGATTAGAATTTGGTGTTCAAAGGTCACTGTGACCTTGCGTCAATCTCATTCTCCTAAACGCAACATCTCAAGAAGGCCTAGAGGAAGTTTCCTCAAATTTGGTACAGACGTCTACTTGGACTTAGTAATTAGCTTATTAGAATTTGGTGATTGAAGGTCAAAGGTCAAGGTCACTGTGACCTGAAAAAATCTGTTTTTGGCTATAACTCCAAAATTCACACCCAAATTATGACTAAATTTAACAGAAATGTCTAATAGGATGTAATGGTGAAATGAAGGCGAGGTCAAAAGTCAACTTCACTATGACATCATAATGTTCTGCAAATTTTTTTGCTTAGTGTCATCTGTCAGGAAATGAAGGGGAGACATTTGGTCAGACACTGAATTGGTGACACTAATCTTTGGCGTCCGCCTTGACACTGCACTGATTGTATAGATCATCTGTGCTGAAGGTATGAAGATGTGTGTGAAACATCCATGCTGTCACAGACATGGTTGTAAGTGCAACTTGACTGGTTTGTGGAGGAGCGAAGCCGCAATTCTAGTTTTTACCAACTTCACGTAGCTCTGTTTTTTCACCATACATGTGTTTTCACCCCTGATTTATATATATGTGTGTGTAGGAAAAGTTAGCCTTAATTAGGAAGGGGTTCCTTGTCCAGTCAGGACGTGTCAAGAACCAGCCAACGTGACTAGCTCACAGTTGGTGACAGTCGCCATAATGTGAAAAATGTCTCATGAAATAAAATGTGACATGACATTTAAATGTCCTTGAGCCTTTATGAATTAAATCAGGCTTTTGAAAAACACCATTTTAAACCAAAGATGACTATGATGAAAGAAAAATGAACACTTTGGGACCACTTATGTTTTTCCTTCCAGGTCACAGATATATGTCTGTGCAGAGGTCAAAGGTCAGGGGCTGTTTCAGTTGGTTAGGTGACGTGTCAACTGAAAAACAGGCTTGATGAATGAGGATTTCTTTAGTGGAGCTTCACGGTTATGTTTCAGGCCTCAGAAAAACTTGAAGTTGCATTTTATGTATCCATGTCTTTCTACCTGTGTAATGTGTCCCTAAGTGTGACTTTCAGTAGGAGCTGTAACACACACTAACTTGGCTGTTACTAAAAATACACACAGGCACAAATGCTTTCATGTAGAGTGGAAAAAGAGCCCACTTCATCAGAATATGTACAATTAGATCCAGTGATTGTGTGACTTCAGTTTGCCTCCACATGGCTCTGCCTCTCAGCCCTCGCTCATAGGAGCCATGTGAGTCCAGTTAGCTGGTCAGGGTAGTGCTGATTAACTCTGAAACGGGAATATTGTTGGACGCATCCTCTTAACTCCAAGCAAGAGAGTGGGTAGCTAGCGTTTCTATTCAGCAGCCTCTGAGGGCGGTGGACTAAAAATCCTCCAGTTTTAAACATTTTGTTCCTTTTTTCTCCTCATTAACAGCTGCTGGTAGAGCAGGTAGATTCACCACTCCAGAGACTGAACAGCATTTGAATAACTGATTTTAATGCCTAACTGTAGCAGGCGGACAGGGTGATTGCTGCAGCTGCGAGGACACAGGATAACACCAGAGTAAAACGGACATGTGACTCTTGTGCTGGAATGGTTAATTTTTGAAAACTGAGAAAGGAAAAGATTTTAGCTGGATTCGCATTAAAGGCCACGGGCGCTCTGTGCGTCTGTTTGTTTAATGGTTAATCAGTACAGTCGTCTTGTAGTAAACCAAAGCTGCACGATGGACATTTTGTTTTTGGGAGCAACATCAACACTGGGCAGGAGCTGATGTAAGTGGGTCCAGTTTTTTATTTTAAATTATATTTATTTATTTATTTATCATGAAGAGAGAGCAGTAACTTGGCTGTGTGGATGCTTGTGTGGAGAATTTTGTCATGTGCAGAATATTTTCATGCCAGTGTCTGCTGTTTTTGTAATTATATTACGCTTTGGAGCTACAAGTAAAAAGAAAGACTGTAGAAGACATGAAGGATTTGAGGCAAGGGTCCAGCAAAAACTATTTTTTACTCAGCTATGGAATATAACTCTTTTTAAACCAAATATTTCTGTGTAATGTTCTCACTAAATTCAGAACATCTTAGGGTGTTGCTTTTCTATACAAAGAATGGTGTTGAGTTTGTGCTCTTAAAAGAAGCGGCTAGCTTTGACCCGTTGCATTATTCATGTATTCATTATGTTAAACAAATTTAAAACATTAGGGCTGCAACTAAGGATTATTTTTATTGTCGATTAATCTACTGATCACAGTTTCACAGAGCCCACAGTGACGTCTTCAAATGTGATTATCAAAATAACTGAATAACTGTCTTTTGATCTTTTAATGGACTTATAGTTGCAGCTGTACAAAACATGGATTTATATCGTAGTGTTTTACAGGTTTAGGTGAAGTAAATGCTTGAAAGTTGACACTTGACTTAACATTTTATTGCATCATAGGACTGCATTTGTCAGCACCTACATTTTTTCACTTTGATTGTCTGAAAGGGGGTTGCCGTTCACGCGAAGGATTCAAGGGACTTTTCCATCAGGCCTCGTGGCCTGTTGGTGGATGTCGGCCTCTTGGGAGATCTCAACTGTCTGTTTTCTCTCTAGAAGGCAGGGCCTGAAACTAACTGTCGGAAATGGTCTTGATGTGTTAATTTCATATTTTGTACTGAAATGTGGCAGCTTGTTGAAAAGGTTACGGCAAATAAATAAGAAGCTTCTGTAGGTCAGGACAGCAGCACAAAAAGGTAAGGTGCTCCAGCACAACACTTTTTCAGTAGTCGACTATATGTGCTCTTATGTTTGAGACGTGTAGCTGGATAAACCTTGACTTAAAAACTGATGTATGTTTGTTGCTCTTATTGAACACTGTTGACGTCTTAGTGGAGGCAACTTAAACGTGATTAGCAGTCCTGGAATTCAATGTTTAGTATTTAATTCTGGAGAAAAACAGTTGATTGTTTAGTCTTTTTCCTGATTGTCATACTACTGATGCTTGGGTTGGTGGTTCGGTCTGACCATTAACCCAATATCATCGCTAGTTGATGAACTAGGAATGAGACTCAGAAATCAACTGATATTATCTGTCTCCAGAATTGCATACTGAACCCTTTTAAATAGTGAAACACGAAAGAATTACTTATGTATTTAAACAACAAGAAGTAAACACCAAAAGTTAAGATGGACTTGCTCTGTGCATTATACAGTAAAACTCGTGTCAGAATATGGAAAGCCTTTCAATCCCTCATACTGCTGCTCTAAAGGCTCGTTGTGGAGTAAGGTTGCATAGCTGAAGTGTTTGTTCAAATTAATTTTTTAGGGCATAACAAGTAGGGCTAGGGCAGTACATCAATATCGTGATATAAGACTAGATATTGTCATAGATTTTGTGTAGTTGTTTCCTGATTTTAAAAGCTGTAAAGTGATTTTTCTAGCTGTTCTGTCATTTGCCTTTATCCACTTAATCATGGCATCCACATTACTGCTGATTATTATTTATCAAAAATGTAATTGTGTAAATATTTAGTGAAAGCACCAATAGTCAACCCTGCAGTATTGTTGCAATATTGTTTTTGAGATATTTGGTCAAAAACAACATGGTATTTGATTTCTTTTGTCACATCGCCAGCCAGTTTGATAAATCTCTCGTAAAAGGAATGCTGTTAGCAAAATATCTGCCACATCCTCAGCAAGGACAATGTCTCCATAGTTTCAGTGAGGCTTTAGTTATATGATTATGTAATTGAATCATATTCCTGCTGACAAGCTGTTAGGATGCCATACTACTGCGTGACTGGGCTACATGCGTTCCTTGTTAGAATGGATGCACAACACAAGAAACTGGTCTTGTGTGTTTTGCTGTGAGGTGACAGAATCACAGAAAGGTCTATTTAATGTTCTTTTAGTTTTCATAACGCTCCCGGGTGTGTCCAGTCTGGCATAGGCCTCTTCATACAGGCTGGTGAACAGCACGTAGCTGTTGTCGAGTAATCACGGTGGCATGTGATGGCTTGGATACACAGAGTGGATCCTCTGTCCTCTAAATATCTCATGTCGAAGAAAAGGAGGGCAAAGAGCGAGAGGGTCAGAGGGGATAGGACTGCAGTGTTGTTGGGGAAAAAGCAGAGAGCTGTCATCAAGGGGAAGTGTTAAAAAAGCTAATAATGTACTTCAGAAGATTAAAAAGGGACTTTTGAAAAAGATCAAGGTAATAAAATCTGTAGATCTGGCTAAAAAACACAACAAAACTGGAACCAAATGTGCTTAAAAATGTTATGTACTCACAGCTTTTGACATATGTTTGTCTTTATTTTCAGGACCAAAACTGATTCACATTGTGTAGTTTTGAGACGTGATCACCTTAAATTAGTGCCCAGAGGGGAAAAAAACATCTGTCCTACATTCAACTCTCTTGGATCGTCCCTGTGTTTTGCAAGTGTAGATGGCTATCAGCGTTGGACCTGAGATAATCAATTCTCTGTCCAGGGGTTGATGAGTCCTTTTTAAACATCTCCACCTCCATGACGTGTTTCTGTGTTGTTTTTGTTGCTGAAACGCATCGCCCCTCCTCTTTCTCTGCTGTAGGGTGGCTGCGTGGATTCATCCAATCAAAGCCTGGCGCTGCTCTTGATGACCCTTGGCCAGCAGGACGTGTCGAAGGTTTTGCTCGGACCCCTCTCCCCATACACGTAAGCAACATCACTCAGTAATAGACACGCACACAAAGCTCCCCTGCCTCGGCTTATTTATAAGTTACCATACAGACGCACTTTGTTATTCTTCTACCTGTCCGATCTATGCAAGTGAGAGTATTCCAAAGTTCTTGTCCCACTTTAGAGCACGAAATGCTGCACAAATAAAAAACAGAGGCAATAAACGCTCTCATCAGGATGTTAAACAGAAGCCTCATTGTTTGTTTTTCACTGATTTCCCTGAAAAATGCCAGGCTTTTTAGGAAGTTATAAATAATTCGCCTTTAAATTAAATGTCACAATGCACCAGAAGTTGTTGTTTCTTGCAATAATTGCACACTGAGCTCACAGTAAACAAGTTAAAGAGAAATATAGAGAGAAAATTCAAGGGAATTCAAGTTTTGTTGTTTAAAAAAAGAAAGAAATTGTGGCTTTTTTATTTTCAAAATGCAGTAACACCCCCAGTTAAATTCAGTCAACTCTGGATTGCTGTTTTTTTCCAGCACAAATTTTTCACATGCTTTGGAACGTCTGCGTTATCATGGGACTTGGCCAGCTGTGCTTTCACATGGTCACTGACATGGTCAGTGTCAGTTCATGCAAAGCAAGCTTGGTGAATTTGTGATAAATAAGTATACTTACAGTTTAAGATACATTTTAACAAAGAGACTTTCTTGTATGCCAGACTGTTTCAAATGTTAAAGAATAAAGGAGTAAAAATAGAAAAGCAGTTGAACACAAAGTCTATTTGGGACAGTTTCATCTCCACGAATGAGGAGTGAACTATGAACTGTCCATTTTCAGTTATCATGGTACCGGTGCTGTGTCCCTCTCAAGTACAGTACTATGATAACTGAAGATTGGCAGTGCCATCACAATGCACTCCCCTGCTTACTCAGGTAATGCTGATGATTTTATTTTCTTAAGACCAATGAAATTAAGTTTAAACGTGTTTTGTTTGTAAAATGCCTTTGCTTTATACATTTTAGACATCCAGTGTTTAAGAATAGAAGGTAGTGCATGAGAGATAAAAGATAGAACTGATGCCCTTTGACCTTTACCTATGTCGCTTAAAGGACCAGTGTGTAGGATTTAGAGGCTTCTAGTGAAGTTGCAGATTGCAGCCAACTGAATACCCCTCTGCTAGAGTTTTGATTCTCTGCCTGAACTCAAGAGGGCCTGACCTGCCGGTTTAGGGCCAGGTTGTTGTTTCTCAGCTTTAGCTTGGGCTTCAGTTGGGTTGGGTTGTCACCAATTTCCTGTTGTTCAAGCGATCTGTTTATAAATGAATCAACAGGTTGCCAAGTTTTGCTTTCACTGTCCTTGGTGCTCTACTCCAGAGCAGTGGTTCCTAACTGGTGGGTCACAGTCCAAAAGTGGGTTCAAGTGGGTCCATTCTGAAAAGACCACAAATGACTTGCAAACGTGTCAAGTTTGTAAAAGACACACTTTATTTTTGGGTAAAGTGAATTTCCAGTACAAAGCTTTGACTTTGAGGTGCCATTTGCTGCTGCAGAGTGAGTGACTAACAGACAGCTACTTGACAGAGACAGCAAACTAGCTTGACGACATGACCAAATGCTAGTATGACACTGAATGTTTTAAACTGTGTGGACCTTGAACTAATGACTAAGGACAAATCTGGACCTTGTGGCTGGACCAGTTGAGAACCACAGCTCTAAAGTATACTATGCTCCTTTGAGAGTTTGGTGCTCCAAACCAAATGGAATATTCCAACAATATCTTAAATTTACTAAAGTCCAGTTTGAGTCAGAGTTCCCCATGTCACAGATTTCTGCTGCAGCTTTTAAAGACTTTAGTGGACTTTAGCTAGTAAAAAATGTTTTAATATTTAAGGAAAAAATTACAGCGGACATTCAAGTTTTTAAGCAGGCTTTGGCCCAAACTGCTAACCTGGTTCTGGCCCGGGTTGGGCCTGGACAGAAACCATGCAGGTTCATTTAGGGAAGGGCCTGATTTTTGGGCCAAATCAAAGCTGTACCCACCACTCACCTTTGTTTTTCAAGACACGTAGGAGAACCCTGCAGTAGCCTTCAGGTTTTTTCACAACACCAAAATCAAGCTGCTACTTAAGAATAAAAAATGTGACAGGCCCTCTTTAGAGCAGTGTTTGGTTTGTTTGGTCTGGGCTACTGTAGAAACAGGGCAGTGCAACACGGTGGGCTACATGGAAGAGGAAATACTCTAAGCAAACATAAACAACACTTCTTAGATTCAGGTAATTATAAAATAAAAACATAATTAAGAGTATATTCAGTATCTGCCAATAGATCCCCCTAAAACCTACACACTGGTCCTTTAAAGCAGACATCATGAAGTTGACCCAGGACATTGTGTTCTCAAACTCCCAGTGGTTATTATTTATCGACAGTTGGACTATATTTCATCCAACATAGGGTGAACGCCTCTCCTCGCATAAAAATGGAACTGAAATTTCATCTTCCCTCTTCTCCCTCTGTCTTCCACCTGTCTGTGTCTTTGCTCCTCCAGGATCGAGTTCCTCAGACACATTAGAGATTTCTTCCAGATCATGTTCAAGATCGAGGTTCAGAAGCCTCTAGAAGACGAAAGGAAAGGGGGAGACAAGGTCCTGATGACCTGCGTAGGAGTCGGTTACAGCAACATGAACAAAACCATTAAATAAAATAGTATTTTTTATATTAACGGCATGGCGTCGTCTCGTATCTCTCTCTCGTCTCACTCACATAACATGTTAGATTTATACAGTATTTTATTTTATTCAATGTGAAAGTTATGACATCAGTTATGTGTGTACCAACTTTTGGGATGTTTGTATTACAATATGCAAAAAGATAAAATACATAAGAAATGTGGAATTGACAGCTGTCAGTGGAATACAAACAGTTTTATATATTCAAAGACATTTAACAGCATCTTTCTGTCTATACTTAAGTCTTGTGTGTGTTTATCATTCAGTCTGCACAGCTCTGTGGTTTCAACCGTCAATTACTGGAATTCCACATTCAAACGTATGTCTAGATGGTTAGTTCCAGCTAAGGTCAAGCAAGTGTATCAGTATGATGCTATGGGAAAGTCAGCGATAGGTTGTCCTCATCATTAGCTGCGGTTCTTCCCATCTGCACTTCATGCCACATGTTTCTCATCACAGGAGTTGGGAGGAGTTAGTCTTGGCCACATAAATGCTTGAGGGCGTCGCCGTAACTGCTTGACACTTCAGACTACACAAACATGAAGGGGAGGGGGGAGACAGGATATTGTGTTTTAAGGACACGTCATGTAAAACAGTTGAATCGTGCGTTGATGTTAAAGGGTAACTTAAGTCATTTCCAACCTGGACGCTATCTTCATATGTCTTTGTGTCTAAGTGACGAAGGGGAACACTGATTTTTAAAATTGGCCCCGTATTGAGCAAGAGGAAACAGGCTGCAATTTAATCCCTATTGGCAATTGAGCCCTTCAGTCTTCGTCCACTAAAAGTGCTTGTTTTTCCCACTGAGGCTCAGATTTTTATTCTAAGTGTCTGACAGTTTATGGAAAGGATCCCTGCTGAGACAGACCTCTTTGTGAAAGAGTAAGATCCCTTTTGTTCAACTAGAAAAAGCCCCAAAATCGCCATCGCCAAACACACCAGACTCCATTTAAATAAACAGTAATTTAACTGTATATAGAGCCAACAGATTTTCACATCTAACTGGATGAATTCATGTTTTTATTTCAACTAAACCAGAGCTGGTGATTGTTGGAAAAATGAAAAGACGAACCAAGGTGTGTTTTATGGGTTTTCTTTTCTTTCTGTCATCTTTGAATGATGTGAATTTTATGATGATAGAATTACTGTTTATTTAAATCGAGTCTGGTGGGTTTGATGATAGTGATTGTGGGGCTGTTTCTGGTTATACAAAATGGATCTTTTCTCCATAACAATAAGTCTGTAGGAATCCTCCCCATAAACATAATATTGGCCGATATTGGCTTCACAATGAAATATTGTAATCGATCAACATGCTTTTACTTATTTTACACAATATTAAATACATTGAAAAGTGATGTGTTTTATGTCTCCATCTGCTGGTGGGCCATCACGATAAGAGTATGCATGCATATCATGATAGTTCACCCACATAAGAGATTTAATTAGGTAGGGAAAAATGTGGATATATTAATATCGGTATTGGTTATCTGTCAAATGAATTGTTACATATCGACATATTGGATATCAGAAAAAAAATCCAATATCGTGCAACCCTAGTTGTCAGACACATATTACCAATTTGAGCCTGTCGGTGGCAAAAACAAGCACTTTCTAAGAACGTAAACTGATGGTATCCTTACTCACAAGGATTACGTTGCAGCCTGTTTCCCCACTGCTGGCTGCAGCGGTCTCACTCAATACTGGACCAGTTTCAAAAACTGTTGTCTCCATTTGTCACTCTGACACAAAAACATGGTGAAATATGGCTCAGATTATATTAAATTTAGTCTTTGTGGGTGTGTGTACTGACCTCTAACTGGGAGTAAAGGGAGCATCCAAACAGCTTCTTATACTCTGCTCTGATGTCCAGCAGGTCCATCTCTGAGCGACTGACTATTATCCTGGTCAGAGTGGACTCTGTGGTCCCCAAACCCTGGACAAAGGTAAATTTGGGAAAGAAGCAAAGGCACATATTGAACGAACTCGTATCATTTGTTTACAAACGTAACCCTGCAAAACAGCAGCTTCACATTGTTTATGTGGTTTTCTGCTTTCGAGGCTGTTGACACATTTCCACCAGTGGTGCACATTTATTCAAAGCAGCTGTGGCTTAACATTCCTTTCCACACCACTGCTGACGAATACAATCGTCTGCTGTGGCTAAAAAGGACGTGGTGCATCCAAACAATATGTGGGTTTTGTTTTGGGAGCCACTGGCTTTGAGATTTAAAAGCCCTGATGGTATAGATGGATGTTTTGTACAGCTTACCTTCATGCTCTTGTAAAGCTTCTCAGCCATGTATGCAGGAACGCTCTTCACACACTTCACTAGAGAAACAAGTAAGGTAATAAATGAGTACATTTTCGTGATAAGTTTTATGTTTAAAGCATCTCAAGTGATTGACTTAACAATAAGCCCCACATTAAAATGAAGATCTAATAGTATAAAAACTGGCCACTGATAAATGTCAGTATGACAGGTTTCTCACCGACGGCCACGAGAAGCTTCTCCAGGTCTCCAGACATCTCACTCTCAATGCTCTCCTGCAGAGTCTTCTTACTCATATTCTTGTACTCTACAAGAGCTGCCAAAACATAACACAGATTCAGATATGACTTTTTTTGTCCTCTTGAATGTGTTACATAGACTTTCTTTATCTAAATTATGTTTTTAGCCATGCTAAGGGCACAGGGGATAGGGATGATGATACCTGTCTTTTGGGTATTCCACCACCTTTTTAAAGTTGCCATTGGTGATCCTGACATGTATCTGGCGCCGTCATCAAGGTTACTATAACATAGTTAACTAAAACTAATCTAAAACTAGGTGTAAAATAGCATTTTAGTTAAGTGAGGTAAAAATAAAAACTAGATTTTATTAAGAAAAACTAACAGAAATTATATTGTGTGCTTAAAAACAAACTAAAATGAAAATATACAGGAATAATCTTGAGTTTTATTCTAAGTCAGTTAGGTCAAATTTGTCAACACAAGCATGACAATCCATTGGTGTATGTGGTTATTTAGACTTGGATGTCTACATGACTGTGAGTCACTGCCTTAACCAAGTGTAGTGTAATAATAATAACCAGTATTATTCTGGGTTTTTTTTTTTATTTTGCCCCTGACAAATACCCCATGTATTATAATAATAATAGTTATAATACAAATATTATTATTATTTATATTATTATTATTATTTATAATAATAATAATAATAATAATATTTATAATAACACTTTTTAACTATTTTAACTATTTAAAACTAAACTAAATTAAAAAAATAAACATAAACACTTAAGTGAAACAAGCAAACCCACTCTGGAAACTAACTGAAACTAAACTGAATTGAAAACAAAAATTAAATAAAAATATAAATAAATGAAAAATACAAAACCATAATTACTCTGGTCATCAGGTAAAAATCTTATTTGCTCAATGTCCAAACACCTGCAGAACAAATGTCCACCAGCCTCCGCTGTACTTAGTGTTTAGTGCTTATTAGCAAACTGCTAATGCAGCACGTTTGCATTTTTTATTGTTAGCATGTTAGCATGCTGGTGTTAGCATTTAGCTCAAACCACTGTTGTGCCTCAGTACAGTACAGAACTTACTCTGTCGGAGCTGGGGAACACTCCTGTGGCACAGGATGTCTATAAACATGTCCTCGTCAGTGCCCCACTTCTTCTCTCCTGCTTCATATAGAGCCTGGGTGGAGAAAGAGTGAGTGTGAAGTCTCGTACAGCTTCAGAGTGTAAATGTCAATGCTTTAGACAAAGTGCTTCATGTCATTTAAAAGAGTTTTTTTCAAGATTTGACATGTTAAGCATAGGAAAAGTAGGTTAGACTTGACTCATCAACATAGCTGTGTTATAACTGAGGTGTGTGGTGCCTTCAGGGTCCACGAAGGCGAAAGGTCAAGCTAAGAATGTGAGATAACAACTAAAGAAGCGGGCCAGCATCACAGTTTCAGATTTGTCGGACACAGTAACTAAACTGAACTGTATTTTCTTCAATGTCACAATTTATTTACACCCACAAAACATCAAAACAAGTTTAATAAACAGTTTCACTATAGTGACCATACCTTAGCATCTGCTTTAGCTTTGGCAGTATCCACACTGGTGCTCTGGTCTCTCTTCCCCTGTGAGGATGAACAGAGTTTGTGACAAAGGTGTGGATTTTGGGATGGAAACAGAGGACAGGTCCCCCTCAGTATTTAGAGTGTGCAAGTAGCAGAGGACTTGTGACAAAACTTAAGACATTTACACAGTAAATTGGTGCAAATGAAGTGTCCTGATGCTTTAAATGACCCCGAAAACCCCCATTTCATCTGTCCTCCCAATGTTGAAACAAAATCTACACCCTTGGTTTGTGACACGTAGAATTAATCCAATATATCTGGTGTTTTATCATTAACTGGCATTTTAATATACTTTGATAAAAGAGACGACAAGCTTTCCAAAAAAAAATACAGATCTTCTAAAAAACACATTTTATTTTTATCTAAAATTCAGGCCTCTAACTAAAGACAGACATATTCTACATTTTTTCTCTAAGTGGATTTTGTCCTTCACATTTTTTAAGATCAGATAAAAATGTTCAGACCTGTCCACCTACAATGAATGCATTGCTTTATGTCTGATTCTAATCTGTCGGGAATGCGAGCACATCACTCTTTAATGTAACGTACAGTACCTCAGCCAAGATGAGCAGCGCTCTGCCATAGTCTCCAGATACCTCCGACTTCAGATCATGAATCATCAGTTTTCCAGTTTCTTGAATAAAACAGCAAATACAAAGGGTTTCACAATAATTACATCATCACGAACATTCCCTAAATGTTACACAATAATCTGAGTTACTATGTCACTGGTTGAGTTACAAATAATTTGTGTTGAAGATACTTCACCTTTAAGGTACGCTTCAGACAAAGCCTCGATCTGTCTGTTGGTTCTAGAGGCGAAGATTTCTGTCAGCGTACTCTCAGTGGTCCCTGCACCCTGTGTGTGATACGCACAAGTGAAAGATAATGGAGTGAGATGAAAAGGTTCTTACACCACAATGTGAGTATAGTAAAATTATATGAGTAAATTTTAAGCAACATGAGTCTGTTTAAACACCGCTTTAATTTCTATGAACGCTCACCTTGATGGCTTTGATGACTTCATGACAGTCGTAGACCTCGGGAGGTGTTATCAATGCTACTAACAAGTCCTCAAAGTCTCCATGGGTGTCGCCCTCCAGGTCGTCTACTAGTTTCTGATGAAATAAGGTTGATAACACACATTTAGGGTCTTTGTCCCAACATTTAGAAGTATGATTTAAAAGCCTATTTACATACCCTTCCTGTGGTTTTCTCGTAGGCCTTAGCGATGATCTGACGCTGAGCATTACTTCTTTGGGTCAACACCTCAACTAGCGTCTTTTCAGTCGTACCTATCAAGAAGAGAACGACACAGAGCGGGCTCAGCAGTCACACTGCACTTGGAGGGTTCATAGTTTTTCTACTAGCTGACAGAAGTGCACATTTGGTGAAGTATTATTGAAACGCTTTACATGTTTGTCTGATACAGAACCATACTGATAATGGTGACTTATTAACTTACCAAGGCCCTCTATGGCATTTCTCAGTGCAGCCACATCTGCATCCGCTTTGAAGTTAGGGTTGTCCTTCACAGTTCCTCTTACATTGGACTGATTGACACAGAAACACACTCGTAATAGGTCATACATGACAATAAAAAATGATCCACGTATAACCATGTTGTACATATGAGGCAACAACAAAACTCTGTGTACTAGTTTTTACATTGGACGGATTATGAGACATGGGGCCCCTGGGCACAGACAGGCTCCACCATCTCTCCTACATAGGGGCAAAACACACAGGCTGTGTTGTGGTTTTGCTTCTTTTTGTGTTGCCGTTTAGCATTTCTTCGTAGTTGTCATGCAGCTTTTAGTAGTTTTACCTCTCTCTGAGGTCAATTTGTGTCTTTTTTGTCTAATATTGTGGTTGTTTTGTCCCTTTTTGTAGTTCTTTTGCATCTCTTTGTGGTCTTTTGGTCGTCATTTTGAGTCTCTCCCTGATCATTCATCCATTCATCTCCGCAACCGCTCATCCTGTTGGGGGTCACAGGGGTGCTGGAGCCTTGACCAGCTAACATAGGACGAGAGGCAGGGTACACCCTGGACAGATCACCAGACTATCACAGGGCAGACACATTGAGAAAGATAGAACTATTCATACTCACATTCACACCTACGGACAATTTAGAGTCACCAATTAACCTATCCTGCATGTCTTTGGATGGTGGGAGGAACCCGGAGTACCCCGCAGACACAGAGGGCTCCCGCACCCCGAGGTTCGAACCAGAAACCCTCTGCTGCTGCTCTGCCTCATCAGTACATGTTCATTTCAGTTACACTGTGCAGGTGACGGTCAGTGGGGCCCCTTACATCCTGGGGGCCCCGCCACTGTGCCCGGTAGGTTCACTCACTATTCCATCCATGGTTTATATAGCACATTGTTATCTGTTTATTATCTTATATCCTAAGCTTCCCTACAGGATGTGTTGGTATCCACTTAAGCAGTAGCAACCCATGCAATCATCATCATCATCATCATCATGTCACTGCATTAAAAAGGTAAGAGTGTGTTCAACTTACTGTCACAGTCAGCGAGGAGGGGGAGTCCAAGAGCAGGTCCAAGTCATCCTACAATATGAGTCAACAAATACTGCTTTAGGTATCATTCATATTCTCTCATATTAAAAGCCTATAATGTAATTTAAATCCAACTACTCACCCATTCAGCCATTGTCTTGGATGTGGAGAAAAGTTTTTAACTGGTGAAAAGACAAAGCACACAGTATCAGCACCTTCATATCACTGTACATGATTTATTTGTTTTGCTTCAGCTCTAGATTACTGCACATTTCTCTTCCACTTCATACTGACTTCTGTTGCCAGCACTTTTGCTATCCACTTCTGGTAATACACACAAATCTAATGTCTTTGTGTAACTCCGTATTAACCAAATCAATTAAGTCGAGTGGACAGTGCAGAAAGTGAAAACTAACATGTCAGTGTCGACCGCTACAGTCTGACACAGGCTGCAGCTTTCTCGATGCGCAAAGCGTAAAGAAACTCTAACCAACACAGAGATTACAGACGTGCACATCCATAAAGACTGTGCGCAAAAGTCACAAAACGGTATTTCTTACCTTAGTGAAAGGACAGGTCTGAAGTCAGAGGAGGAATTTCACAATATGCCAAAAGCGCCACACCTTTCAGAGAAGTTGAGAAGGCAACGCCCATTATTAGATGGAGGAAGTTGAATCATGGAGACGTTTTTCATAAACTCCTCCTCACTTGTACACAGTAACACTGTTGCAATGTCATCTCGTTCACAGAGACACAGAAAGCAGCGGGATTTATAGCCTCCTGTGCCTTTCTCTGTAACTTGACTCCGTTGCGCAACAAAGTAACATCATTTGCTGCACAGTGTGTCTGAAACCTGTCTTCCGTCTTTATCAAGGGATCATACAAGGACACAAAAACATGAATACATTAAGTGAAAAGGAAAGAACAAAAAGATGAAATTAGGGGCATATATATTTGAATTAAAATTAGTTTTTAATGCATTATATGTTCTTTATAGTGTGATGGCGCTCCGATTTGTCAGTCCTGTTAGTGTTTTTTGTTTTGCATTTGCATTTATATTTATATTTACATAAAACATACCATTTAAATTTGAATATTTAAAATAAAGACATCACTTATGTTCTGATCACATGTAAAGAATAACATCTATTTTCTGTAACTGAACATTATATGTATCAAAAACATGTTCAAGGTCAATCAAGAAAAATTTAACACAAATGCATTCATAAAATAAATGCAGAGTTATATATAATTATATTATAATATTTCTCAAATCTTAGGTGCCATTAGAGTTCACTAATGAGCCAACAAGCTGTGTAATAACTTACCGTGGGTCCAAAGTCATGTTTGCGCTCAGGGTAGGAGCAAGCAGGACATGAGTCAGAGAGAAGGAAGAAGGAAGTTAAGAAACAGGAAAACAAATATTTATTTATAATCTGCCTTATCTCTTGACACCATCAGTGAAGTAGCTTCATGTTAAGAGCACTATATTTCATCTACATGTAGGCCTGCCTCAGTCAGACTAGTACCTTTAGCAGAACTATACCAGCTCCTAAACCCTAACCATATTTTGGATGTAAATAATGACAAATAATTGAAATAATATTTGAATTATGCAACTAATTAAGGGTAAATTTAGTATATGCAGAATTCATAGATAGCCCTACTCAACATCCTGAGGCAAAACTTTAAGTATAGGTCATAACATAGACCGCAAGAGCTGTGTCACCTCACCACAGCATCCTACACTGGAAACATGATGTTATTAAAGGTAACCATGGCAACAAGGGTGTCCTTAAGGACGTCCTCATGGGGCCTCAGCCTCTGTTGCACCACAGGTCAAGTTTAGAAACAAATAAATGCATAAAATCCAAGTGAGGTATGGACAGATGGCCTATACTGAGAGGAGAGAGGCAGTTGTGACATCTTGTGGCTAATAGTAGAGACTACAGCTGTACAGGATTTGTGCATGATGACACTGTTAGGATACTTGGCAGTGGGTATGGACATTTTGTAGAGTCCAGTGTGTTCTTGTTGAAAATACTAAATAATATTCAGTTAATGTTAACAATTAGTTAAATGTAGCATGGTCATTTACATGGTTAAATAAGATAAAATACATGATATGGTTGAGTTAAGTTATTCCTCTTATCACTGAGGCACGTTTTAAAATATCGGTAGGTTTCTTTAGATTCAAGCTGAATATCAATTATAAGTGTGATATCTGTGGAGTGGAAAAAAAGAGTATTTGTCATTGATGTTTTTCACTGCATATACACCAGAATGTTTTGGACTGATGTTGCCAACTTCCCAAAAAAGAAACTTAGATAAATGTGAAATAAAAATGATGATGTTATGTCATATTTTATTTTATATTATATTATTTTATTTAACCTTTGTTTGACCACAAATCCCATTGAAATTGAAAATCTCTTTTACAAGAGAGACCTGGCCAAGGTCGCAGCCAGTCCAAAGCACATTTAAAATGCAACTAATACAACATATAATACAAAAATCCACAATAAAACAACAACTAATTTCATTTTAATTTTAATCAAGATAAGCTTGGAAATGACATGTTGCACAGTATTATACAACTCTTTATTATTTTTTGGAAAACTCCATATTTATAAGAAAAATGGTCAGGCACCAAACTGAATTTCCTGCACTTATTAATGAATTACAACAATATAATTATCGAAAGTTAGAAATTATTAAGTTATTAATGGTTATAATATGATGCCTATACTTAAAACTCTGACATATAAAAGGTATTTGTTTTTTTTTATTTTATTATATTTTATTGATTATATTATTTTTCACTTTGTGCGTTATTTATTGTTGTCTATGTATCTGTTTGTGTTTCTGTAAATTAATTTGTGCTCAATAAACAAAGTAGGAAGAAAAATACATCCTCCTTGACTCCACCCACCTTGTGACGCATGTCGTCCCATGATATTTTGAGTTTTATGCCCTGAGTACAATCTGCCAGGAGACCTTTCCCCAGTGCCTGGACAACAATACGACCTCCATTACACTGCCAGACGGCAACTCTAACCATAAACCTAATATAAACTGTCTATAGATTCACATGTAACCACTTAAAGTGTGGAACTTGCCAAAAGAGAAACTTCATGTTAGCCTACGTGGGCGTAATGGCTTGCCTGACAAATTAAACTCAGGGCTGATAATCCCTATTGGCAGCACAGCCCTCGCAGCCGGGTAGCAAAACAGCCTTCCCGTTCTTTGACAGCTGCTCGGTACTCGACGTCAGGGTACTGTATGGCCGCAGTGATACTCGGCGACGTGTCATCGACCATTTAACTGTATGAGAGTCAGTTTACACTGCGAGCGAGCCAGTTGTTTTGAGACCAAGCTGACGTGTCGTCCTAGCTTCGTTTTTTAAATTTAGCCGCTAAGCTTGTTAGCTAACTAACTAGCATTGCTGACAGCTAACTAGCAACTTGTTAGCCGGCTAGCAACAGGGAACCTCCCAGCACTGTGATGGCTAGCAAGCGGTAGCTGCACTTTCTCTTTCTAAATTTGGTAACTGCTTGAATATTTTATTAATATTTATTTATTTTTTAACTTAACAAGAAGTGTGTTGTCAGCCCTGTTTGGGGGTTATCTATTTACAAAGTGTTTCGTGGTCAGTGTGGTTTTTCTGTACAGGTCAACAGTCATTGTTTATCGAGGCTCAGCTGCCTCTATTGTTTACATGGATACGGTCAGCTGAAGTGCACCGTGGGCATGTGCTCGTTACAATACTGGATCAGCTACACAACAACCTCAGTGGACACATGGAAATGGAGCTGGGAGGTAGCTAACGACTGTCTACAGCCGACTCTACCGAAATGAGGATGACCGGGGCTTTGCAGGAGGACAGCTGTGCCTGCTGGACTGTTTGACTTTGTGTGGGCGTTGGACAAAGGACAGGAGTTTGTTTGCCCGTATCAAAGCTTAAGCGGAAGCTAGACGAGATGAGGAGAGTAGGATATAAAGTGTGCCGGGAACTGGTCCACATCTCTGGCACTGGGATGTTCCTGAAGACCCTACTGATCACCAGCCTGCTTGGCTGGGCGACATGTCAAGAGAGCCAGAGCATGACACCTGAGGAGAAGACTGTTATTAGGTGAGGAATGTTTAGACAGACATATATAACTTTGTGTAGACGTGTTTGTGCATGAGTGGCTATGTGTGCAATTGTCTCATTTGATGCATTTATATTTCCCCTTTTTTTGCAGGGACCAGATTATTGAAATGTTTGATCACGCTTATGGCAGTTACATGGTAAGGTGTTCACTTTGATTCAATCATTTTAGTATCAGGAACACTTGTTGCATAAAGAACAGCGTTATTATTAGACTAATGTGTTAGCCTTCATCAGGGTAATCCAGTTAAGAAAAGCTTAAATCAATAGCTGCTCCTCAGTGCAGTTGGATTTGATGTAGTGGGGTTGTGCAGAAAGCAAACATGCAGGATTTTGTTGCAGCTGCAGTGTCAGCCTGGTGCAACAGATGCCAGCAGAACATTACGTGATTTATCGTTGTCTTAATAATAATGATTCAGCTTTTGTCAGTGGTGACAGATGTCATCCAGGAGTGAGGATTTTCCTCGCAGGAAGTAAGCAATGAGAGTGTACAGCCGGAGGTGTCAGGGTCATGGGTGGCTAGACTTATCCCGTGGCTTTTAAATGTAAAGATGCAGTGTAGGCTGCTAGTTTCCCTCCTAGAGAATTTTCAACCCTCAAGCCATCTTTTCGTAGTGACACATTTTTCTGTAGACTGCTGAAGACAGTTACTGTTGTTTATGTTGCAGAAATATGCCTATCCAGCGGACGAGCTGATGCCTTTGAGCTGCAGGGGGAGAGTTCGCGGTCAGGAGCCAAATAGAGGAGACATAGACGACTCCTTGGGGAAGTAAGTTGAGTTAATTCCCTCAAACAAGCCAAACATGTATTTTTAACCCATCAGTTTAGACCAAAGCTATATGCACACTGTTAAAAGTATTTTGTGGACATTAACTGTCTTGAAGTGTTATGTCTGTCTCATAGAGCTGATTGTAAAAATGTGACTACATGTTATCAAAATATATTTGCTGAGTCTGTCCAGTGTATTAAGTCTGTCTCCACATTATCTTTTATTTGCTTTCAAGATTCATTCTTCACTGAGAATGTTAAAGAGATAGAGAGTGAAAGAAGAAAAACACGCCTGTGTATCGTCTGCAGTTTCTTCCCATTTTAATTGAAGGACATTCAAATATAAACTTATTATCTAAAGTCATGTGGAGCTACTTTGTCTTGTCTTCTCACTGTCCATGGTGTACTATTAACAAAAGCATTAAACTGAGCAATAAAATGCTTTCAACTTGATATTAAAAGGTGCTTTGGATAACCAATTTTTTTTATTTTAATTTTATATTTATTTAAAAATATTAAAGCTGATAGTATATTTTGTCATGAATATCAACATTTAAAGATATGACGGGAATACATTTTTATTTTGTTTTATTTTATTTATTTATTGATTTTATTTACATTTTAATTTTAATTTTTAAATATGCTTTTTAATTTAATTAGTTTATTTTATTTTATTTATTTTACTTAATTTTTATTTTTATTTTAAAATATTTTTTAATGAAAATGTAAGAAAATATGGACTTAACACAAAATGTCATTTTATGTAATGTCAGAGTGTCTTGTCTTACAAGATATTTTGAATCTTCAAAGAAGACACAGGCTAATTTCTTTACATAACACTATTCTGTTTCAAACTGCTTTAATTCGACATGGAGTAGATGCCCTAGTTTTACAGAAATACATGAATTAGATGCTAATTTAAGTCAATTAAATGTACAAGAAGGCAATAAATCGTGGTCTTGCAGTACAATACATCCATTTATGTACCACACATGTTGCATAATGTTATTTCAGTGCAAATGCAACAGATTTGACATTTAACAGTCTGTGGCTCGTTAAAATGAAACTGGATCAGTGGCAATGTGGGACGCTGCTCCACTGTGCTGTGCCAGAGGCTTGCATCATCATCATCATAACGTGTGTTCCACCTTTTCCTGTAGGTTCTCTCTCACACTGATTGACACTCTTGATACCCTGGTGGTGAGTGTGTTCTTTGTTTACAAGCATACAAGTAGTTTTTGTTTCGAGTCTTCTTTTGTCACCATGCTTTTGTTTTCAGGCTTTTCCCCCCCTTCTTTTGACGGTAGATTTATTTGTTCCTGTCTGTGTGTGAGCAGGTGTTAAACAAGCTTGATGAGTTTGAGGACGCAGTGAGGAAGGCTGTGACAGATGTGCGCCTGGACAACGACGTGGTGGTGTCTGTGTTTGAGACCAACATCAGAGTGTTAGGGTATGAAACATGCCTGGGATTTATTTACTTTTGTACTCTGTAAATATACTTTTGTGCCCTTTTTAATCAATTAGTCTTTTTTACTAACATCTCACTGAAGCAGATAATTCTTCTGAATGTAGAATTATTCGACATCAGCCCAGCCTATTACTGTTACTAGACAGAATGTCATGCTGTATAAAGTATCTCAACCTCTTCACCCTAACCTTTCTGTTTAATTTATCTGTCTTTCTTCTTCATTCATTTAATTCTCCCCAGAGGGCTTTTGGGAGCCCACGTGATGGCCGACCTGCTACGGCAGCGTGGGGAGAGGATGCAGTGGTACCGTGATGAGCTCCTACACATGGCCAAAGAGCTGGGCCATCGATTACTGCCTGCCTTTAACACCACAAGTGGCCTTCCCTACCCTAAGGTTTTCTTTATTGTATTGTTAAATATCACAGGTCTTATTTTAGATGTAGATGCATTTGACTCACTGCATTTATGGTGACTAGTACCACAGAGGTACTAATGAACAACATACTACTTATTTTATTTCATTACAGTACACCCTGACCACCTCAAAACATTTTTGGAAGAAACACATTACACAAATGTCAACATGAACATCATTGCATTTCTTGCTATAGTTGACATTTTACCGCAGATAACGTGTTTCGAACTTCAAAATTGACATTTAAAAAAATCTCACATAGCCCTTGCAGTACTCCAAAGTACCCCCATTTGAAAAGTAACCAGAAATAATTGTAGCTGAGTTTATTTTAAGAACCTAATGTAGACAAAAATGTTCTATAACAAATGACAAGATTAATGTCTCATTGTTTGGTCTTCCAGGTGAATCTGCGGTATGGAGTCCTCAACCCACTTTCACGCACAGGCACTGAATCCGACACTTGCACTGCATGTGCTGGAACAATGATCCTGGAGTTTGCTGCTCTCAGCAGACTGTCAGGAGAGTCTGTGTTTGAGGTATGACTTCCCTCTACCTCTCTAGAGATTAGGCTCTTTATGTTTTTTTTAAATACGCCCTAATTGTAAAATGACTATGATATAATAGAGTGCAGTCGTTTTTTTTTTTTTAGAAGTTATAGCTGACTATTACTGATGCCAGTTGTTAAAAGATGAACTCATACTGTATCTGAATGACTTAACTGTTTGTACCTGAGTCATTTTAAGGATGTGATACTTATTATTGTTTTATAGGAGCATGCAAGGAAGGCTCTGGATGTCCTCTGGCAGAGGAGACAGAGGGGAAGTGACTTGGTGGGGACTGTCATCAATATCCATAATGAAGAATGGGTCCGGAGGGGTGAGGCAAAGCTTCGACATGGACAAGAGATTGAACGAGAACCACACATAGAATATTGATAATTCAGAAATACTAGGGCTGCCCCTAACAAAGAATGTTCTTGGTTGACCAATAGTCGTCATTTAGGGCCATTAGTCGACTAGTCGCCCACATGTTTATGATATTAATTTTATTATTAAATTATATATTTCTGGCGAGGACACAATGGTTTGAGTTGAAGGTGTGAGAAAGAATAGTCTCAGTAACATCGTTAACACTGTGCTGCATTACAGAGAAATACAAAACCATACTAATGAACCTTCATTAATATAGGCCTATATTTTATCTACAAGTGCACGTCACACACTGAGCGAGCCACCTGTTAATGACGCTGTCAGCAAAGCAGTAATGATTGTGCTAAGTGGCTAATGGGCATGTAGCTACTTACATGTTTCAGATCATGTTTGTAGTCGACCAATGAAGATGAGTTTACATATCACCTTGGGTTGGTCCTTCACCTTCTCAAAATGATCCCACACTTTGGATTTCCTGCCCGACATGTTATTAACTAGCCTGTGGAATAACTGCAGGTACCAGCCCTGTAGATGAACATGACTCCTGTCTGACTGCTGAGCGGGGCAGCTTCCTGTGTCTGTACTTGGTCAAGTCATATAGGTTTTGTTTATTTTGACATTTGTTTGTTTGTTTGTTTTTCCTGAGATAAAGCGACCAATGAAATCTTGCCGACTAATGACCTCTGGTTAACTAACTTTTGGTCAACATTAGGGGGCAGCCCCAAGAAATACACATATATTACATACGTAGTCCACAACTCTATGCTAGAGATGTTTCTAACGACTAATTCCCCTTATGTTTAAATGATAGTTTAAACTTAGACTAGTCGACTAGTCTAGAAGAAAGAAAACACTTGGAAAGCAGTCAACATTGAGCAGCATTTGATCTATTGGGGATGTCACTGCCTAAAAAAGTATTGCGTTTATTACAAGAGCCATTTAAAATAATTTATTTCAATCACCCAATCGTATTTTAAATGTTGCTGTAATCTTGACTTGCACATTTGACTACAAAACATAACACGTTTGCGTGCTGATCCAAACTCTTCCCTTTTTATCTGGATATTTTAATAATAAATTAAACTGTCTAGTATTTCTGGTGCCGGCTAGCGAGGGTAGCAATGTTTAATCGACTAATTACACACATTCCTACTTTGTACATGAGCCATTTATAGTAATCCTCTCTCTTGTGTTTGCAGACAGTGGAGTTGGTGCCGGTATCGACTCATACTATGAATATTTGATGAAGGCCTACATTCTTCTAGGCGACAATGTTTTTCTGGAGAGGTTCAACATTGTAAGTCCTCCATCACTGCACGCCCACATACAAATCTATATCCAAGCATTTGGCGCCTGCTGTATTGTGCTCCCTGTTGCAACGTAATTGGCTCACCACTGGCCATTTAGCTCGTACCGTTATTGTGCGCTGAAGACATTTCTCAGTGTTTGCCAATATGTGTTTCATGATGTTTGTTTGTAACAGCACTACAGTGCCATTATGAAGTACATCAGTCAGCCTCCCCTGCTGCTCAACGTACACATGCACAACCCCACTGTGAGCGTGCGTAGCTGGATGGATTCGCTCCTGGCATTCTTCCCTGGCTTACAGGTCAGGGATCCTCCATTAATCACATTTAATACCATAAACCACAGTAGATGGCGTAGATAAGGTTGCACCCGGTCTGTGGAGTGACATTTATTTTTTTCCCCACACAGGTTTTAAGAGGAGATTTGAAACCAGCTATTGAGACTCATGAAATGCTTTACCAAGTCACCAAACAGCACAAGTTCCTTCCAGAGGTAAAGAATCTCTGCTCTCTTTGTATATTTAACGACTTATAGTAGGCAAATACAGGCAGTGAAGTACTTATAACACTCAGTAGGCGTGGGTAATATGGATAAAATCTTCCGTCACATGTCACAGTTACATAATTGTATATTGCAATATGATTCTAAACAACTGAAGTGACTGTGGAAACTCCACCTAGCAAAAGAAAAATAGCGTGTTTCCACTTTAAATCCGCTGAACTGAAATTTTAATATCATCATTAAGTAGTCTTTCTCATTACAGCTCTGCTGCGATAACCTAACAGAGCCAGAAGTGCTGAAGGGATAATTACCTCTGTATGAATAGTATAACACAGTCTCTACCTCTGAATATGTATTGTCAAATCACTCAACCCTAATATTAAGCTCATTTCAAGTTATAATAAGGCATATTTATATTAAAATTACAAGTTAAGTATCAACAGGGTGTGCACCAGCTGTAGCAAATCATCACAGTTTGAGATGTGTGATGCCATGCTGTGATATGTTATGGTAGGAAAAAGGCATGATGTTACTGTGATTAAGTGTTATACTGAATGGAAATCTCTTGTGGCTAATCTTTGTCCCATTCCTTCATTAAATCTGTTCTTTAATATGCATAGTATATCTTAGAAGAAGCCAGTGTCACTAGCATCGTTTGCTTTTTGTCTTTCTGGCTTTCTTAAATCTCTCTGCAGGCATTCACTACAGAGTTTAGAGTTCACTGGGGCCAACACCTCCTGAGACCAGAGTTTGCAGAAAGCACCTACTACCTCTATAAGGTGAGGAAAACTGCAGGACAGTGTCATAGGACAAACTACAGTAACTTTTCTCTAACAATTGAAAACTTCAGATCTGTTAAAAGTTGGCAAATAATAAAACTACTCCTGAATATTCCGTGTTGGATGTGTGATCGAGACTATATTATTATCCCTGCAGGCCACTGGCGACCCCTACTACCTCAGAGTGGGACAGTCCATCGTTGAAAAGCTCAATGCCTACGCCAGGGTGCCTTGCGGGTTTGCTGCTGTGCAAGATGTCCGCACTGGGACGCATGAAGACAGGTACACAGATGCCATTACAGACATTTACAATGACATGCTTCATATGAAAGAGTAACATTAGAAGGTTTGGTCTGATAAAACCTTCCTCTTGATAGAATAACTGTTGTAATGGAACAAAGTATCTCTCTGTGTCTTTGTGTATAGGATGGACTCCTTCTTTCTGGCTGAGATGTTTAAATACCTGTACCTGCTGTTTTCGGAGAAGAGCCAGCTGCCCATCGATGTTGACGACTATATCTTCACCACGGAGGCTCACCTCCTCCCTGTATCTCTCTCCACCACCCAGCCGCCCTGTCAAAGCAACAATACGGTGAGAGCTCTCACTTTATCACAAACACAGGTAGACACATTATATTGCCATGTTTAATTTACGACACTTATTGATACAAGCTGATATTTTAATATGTATAACATGATTACGAGACAGTGAAGCTGATGACGCCATTGCCCAGGTGACTCTGATTGGTCAGCATTTCTGGGTCTTTCATATCTTTGAGTCTCTGCATAGTCCTTGCTGCCGGACAATGGATTGTCACCAAGTATAGCAGCATTTTCTACCTCGAAAAATCACACATAAAAGCTTCTTAACACAACGAGACATGTTCCAGCAAGAATATAACTGAAAATCCTGGAGAAATTAAGAAAACTGGCAACCAAGATTACAACTCCTCTGAGTGTAGGAACTAAAAAGTGTTATTAACTGTGAACTGTTTGTCCCGTGCTTTAGGAGACTGTTCCTATATCTCAAGAAGAAGATCTGTTCACACACTCCTGCCCCAGCATAGAGACATTGTTCCCCAACAATCCCTCATTTGCCAAAACCATTCGAGACAGCTACAAGTACCTCACTGGGGTGGGACGAGCCCTCCACCCCTTACCTGTCAGGTGTGTCTAGAGCTTTTGATTTTAGAGTGAAATCACAGGTGAAACCTGTTTTCCGTGATTACTTTGAGTTCTAACTTGGATGTTTTTGTACTTTACAGGGAAATTGAACTGCCGCTCCACGATAACGGGATGGAGCCAGTAGAGTTCTTGAAAAGCATGGGCATTTCTCTCACTCCACTGAATGAGGTCATGGCAGGAGACATGGGAAGTCGGAAGGTATTTTAGTCACTTATACTCAACACATGACTGTGAAGTTCTGCCTGTCTAGATCTCCAGTGTCCCCATGACTGTCTGAACAGAAAACTGAGTCCCTTTGACGACCCTTATTTTGAGCATTAGCATTTTTTTGTAACGCTAAACAACACAGGATGTCTTTGCTAAAAAGCATAAGGTAGCTTCAAATTAGCAGTCATGGAGTTGCGGATATTTCACAATAGTTATATTGAAGGAGAAGGCTTTTAAACCATCTTGCAGGGAGATGGCCAAATTAGTCAGACACAGTATTGTGTATGTATACCTGCATTTACATATATGTACTATATGTACTTGTTTGGAAGCCCTTTCATCATTGGGTGGGGACAAAGGGTCAAAACGATCACCAACACTGTTCAGACATTTTTGTGATCTTCTCTATGCTTAGCACTAGTGGCATTAAGCTATTGTGCTAAGTAATCAGAGAGTGAAGTGTAGGTGGTGGAACAAAGGAGATTTAAATGGCACAATTTTCAGCTGTCTGTGAGTCAAAAGCAAGCAGAACATGTTCTTTTAGTTCCTGATTTACAACCTGACTTTGTCCATTTGGCTCCATAAATGCACTCAAACAGTGTGTTAAACCTCTTTTGCTGTGAGTGGAGCAGTCAAAGCAGGTTAATTATATAACCTGCTGGTGTGCCAATTATATCTTTCAAATTGTACAAATAACAGGGTGTTGAGCAGCATGGATTTAGAAAATTATAAGCCGCTTTAATCAAATGACAGGGCGTTTTTTAAACAGATTTATTCTTCATCTTATCAGTTATGCTATACTCAATGCTGTGTTTACTTAAGCAGTAAATATGCCCCCTCCGGTATAACGATGTTTCCAGCAGTGAGGAAGAAAAGGAAATCGCTCAAACGCATGAAATGGATTGCCAATGTCATTTTGCTTTTTAAACTGTTTACAAGCACTGGGTTAAGAGCAACATTAATTGAGTGAAAACTGGGTCAGGGTAATGAATATATGTCTCTGAATGTAAAAACAAAAATGCCTGGAATGTAGGTTACTATAAATACAGTATAACAGTGTCCACAAAGTCCCTGATAAACCGACGACAAAAGCTTAAGTTGTGATAGCATAATATTGTCATACAGCTTCCCCTTCTTCATTTAAACATGACTCAAACATCAAATCACTGATGAATGTCTTAATAGTTTTCTGAATATTAATCTCTTTAGGAGCATAAAGGAGTGTACCGGGTGAAACTTGTGGCAGAGGTGAGCCACACACCAGAGGAGGAGGAGGTGGTGCCTCATGTTGTCCAGCTCATATCCCCCCCGTTTCTGGGAAGGACAGTTCTCACAGCGGGACCTGCCAAGTTTGGGATGGACCTTACAAAGCAGGAGCACGGGGTGAGCTTCCAATGTGACATTTATACAATATACAGTACCAACATCACAGCTTCTAACGAGTCAAGTAGCTTTTAGAAGAAACAAGTATTTAAGGATAGTGACATGACCAATGATCAATGATCACTAACTTTTCAGTGAAGGGATTATAAAAGATGGACCTTAACAAATGGGGGCTCAAACATTTACAATTTAGGGATGTAAGTGTACACAAAAGTCATGGTTTGGTTCATGCTCCAGTTTAGGAGTCACAAATGCAAATGCATAAGGTTACATTTCTTTTAAATGACTTTGAATAGACAGTAGTGTCAGAGACAGACAAAATCCTCCTGCTGGGGACGGACATACCGTTTTGCACACTGGCAACTTCTGCACTGTTCAGTTTGTTTTACCTGCACTTCTCTTTGTTTCAACACAATCACTTACAGTAACACTCAAACTCTTGTGCTGCAGGTGAAGGGCAGCATAGTGAAAGCCTCCCCCTACTCTGCGTGCGGACCAATAGATAATGCAGTGGAGCTTAAAGGGCACATTGCTCTGGCACTGCGTGGTGACTGCATGTTCGCTGTAAAGGCTCGTCGGCTGCAGGAGGCAGGAGCCATAGGAGTCATCTTTATAGGTGAGGATGAAACCACATTTTTTTCCTACAGTCAATCTCAAAGCTAAATATTCAAAGGTTAGAATAACCAAATAAATGAAGGCCGGACCTAACACCAATTAAATCTTTCCAAACACTCCATTACTCTTTTTCTCAGACCACCGAGAGGGAAGCAATAGCGAGGAAACTCCCCTCTTCCAGATGGTTGGAGATGGCGACTCCACTGAAGACATCACCCTGCCTTTGGTCTTCGTCTTCAACCGCGAGGGTGCCGTGCTCACAGCAGCTCTGGAGGAACATCACAATGTGGATGTGCTGCTGCTGCCCAAAGAGAGACAGCTGGGTCATGGTGAGGAGCAGAAGGGGGAAGATTAAAGGATAAGGCTGGGGTTATTCTATATTTTTATTATTGTTTGCAAAACCCATAAACTGAACACCAAAACCAACAATGCACTGGGCTGTTTCTCAATACTTAAAGGGGACTTTTTATGCTTTTTCTTATTCTCTGTACTGTCCCCAATTTTGGTCCCCCCTCTGTTGTGGTACCTAGCACACAGATCTGGTACTAAAAGGTGGAGCTGTGAACACTGCAGTCTGTTGATTGGTCAATAGAGGACAAGGCTCATGTAACCACTGTTCATACTGTGGAGAATTTTATTAGTAAACTGTAACTATAAAATGAAAGGGTGTTTTGCTGCCTCGTGCAGCAGCTGGAGTCTGAGAAAAAATAACTGAAATCACTGGGCCGACTGCCAATGACTTTTAAGGTGGAACGTTAACTTGTTACGTTACTCAATGCATGAGCTGACGATGTGAATCAATTAACACACCTTAAACTCCACTGTGATAACTTTGACCATCACTTTAGTTTTTATATGACATACTCTTTTAGTAATGAGTGGATCTTCAAGCATTTATATATATTAATTTCGACTGGGTTATGTGAGCTGCAAATATTCTAATCCTCACTCTGAGAAAAAAAACAGCGTTGTGGAGTGTCGTTCCTTTGGGTGCCGGCTGGCTGAGCTTGCCTTTGAAGGACTAAACGCACAATCCCGCTATTTTTAAATAGCCCATGGAGAGAGACTCACTGCAGCCTGTTTTATTTTGTTATTTTATTTGTTATTTTAAGAGATAGGTGCTAAAATAGAATGTTAGAGAGACAGAGGATGAATACAGGTGTTTAAGCCAAGACAATGTAAGGAAAATACGGTTTTTTTTTTCAACATTAAAGTGCTTAAATATGTTCCAGTAAAGGCCCAAAATACAAGTAGGAGCCTGAAATGTGCATAAAAGGTCCTCTTTAACTTACAACCTGCACCGATTATTTAGACTGGGAACTGCAAATACAGGTTACAAAATTACATCGTGTGTCAAATCTTTGTTACTTCTTGCTCTTTTTGTTCTGATTTTGTGTATCATTGGCTCTCCTCCTCATTGTCCAGATAAGACAGAAAAACCTGTCGGCATGAACATCAAACTCCGCCTGGCAGAGGAGGGGGAGCTGGAGGAGGGAGCAACCAGAGGGCCCACCTTGGAGTTTGTGTTGGAGAAACAGGAGGTGCTTCTTAAGGAGGAGGAGGACGAGGAGCTCAGAGGGCGACAGCAACCACAGCAGTTCTGCGCAGAGGCAGCAGAGACAGACAGAACTGAACCGTGTTCAGCTGATTTCTCTCAAGCCACAAACTCTGACAGTGGAGCAGACACAAACCCCTGACCACTGCTGATCCCAAAGCTGCCACGTTTCCTAACACTGATCTCTTGTCAGTTTCTGAATGGCGCGTGCCTCAGAGCCCCTCACTGCCCTACGTGGAGCCCTAACTGACCCAGCCTGCATGTTTACAACCGATGGAGGAGAGCGACGCAGTGTGATGGCCACGTTTGCATCTTGTCTTGACTTTGAAACCTAAAGATGGTTCTACGTTTATTAGACAGAGAGTCAGAGTGAGGCTGCAGGTCTCTCTGAAACGAGGGATGTCATGAGACTTAAAAAGGTAGCCGAAGGACAAAGACGGTAGGTTCAGATGGCTGGGCTGTTGCTGCCCACACCTAGCCTGTAGTGTTGCTATTGTAGGCACATACAAGGTGTTGATAATGACGTAGATCATTGACTAGAATTTAAAATTACCTCACCTCAGAGGACAACATAGATAAGACAAAATGTACTCAGCTAGGTTTTTATGCAATGCAGTTTGTTTTTAATGTAGAGTGCACCTTTTCACTTCAATAACTACTGTTAAATATTCAGTGATAGCGGATGGGATATGACCTGGCCAGTAGGTGGTGTTAGCTGCCATAACTTCTCAGTAACATAGTAGATGAAGGAGATGAGCTGGGGCCAATTTGGAAAGTTTATTTTATTTTGTACCAGTAAGCAACTTCAGGGAATTTCAAGAGTGAATGCAGTTTGCTAGGTTGACCCACTTGAGGAAATGTTTGTGTGTGTGTGTTGTGCATTTCCTTTTTGCTATAGTGTATGTGTGAGTGTGTGTAATAATACCCAAGAAAGTGTCTCAGCTAGATCATCATTGCTGTCGGATTAACCCCTCTGTCGTTACAAAGTCATCATGCGAGGATTTAAGAGTACAAAGTCTGTAGGACTGACCACCGTGAACATTGTCAAAAATTACCAAAGCTGGTTTTCTTGCAACTGAAGTCTACATGTAACTCTGGTTTAGTTACAGATGCAGCATCACAGGTTGGTCTGTGTCTCAGACTGCTTTGCACTTTGAAACACGGGTAAGATCGTCTGTGGCAGATTCATTTGTTTCTGATTGTGGCAATAATTGCAGTCATTTATGCTCCTATTTACATTGTGCAATGATGCAATGGTCATAGCAACATTAAAATGTAAGGAAAACACCACAGGTTAAGTTTAAAAACAAAAAATATTAATATTAACGACATCCGTTAAGATGGCTGGAGTACAGCAACATTTTTGTGTGAGATGGTAACAACCTGAGAAGCTAATCAACAATATCCTGGGCATTTTTATGTGTAGTAATTTATGCAACAATTCATAAAGATGCACAACTCTTTAATCAGTTTGTTCATATTCACTTTATTCTCACTAATAATTTGTTGCATGATTTTTGTCTGTTGTGGTACATTCAATGTGAGCCTATGTTTGCGTGGGGAAACACTTCTCATGCCAGAGTATGTTGTGGTTTATGTTTGTACAGTGGACCTGTTCCTGATGCTGCTGAGTTCATTTGAAGTCTTAATCCAACATGACAGTTGTTTTTTTTTTTTTGTTCAGCCTGTATGAGGCTTTGCCAACCCGTATACCTCAGGACTGTTTACGTCTCTGTTCACGCAAAGAAAAGGACCGTGAACAGGAAGTAGGGGATTCTTCTTTTTTTTTTTCATGCTATTTAATTCTCAACAGTTTTATAAGGTATTTGTTGATCAGTGGATGAAAGACAAAAAGTGCCAATAGAGATGCATGACATGGCTCCTGTTTCTGTTTCACATCGTGTCTGTATTTAGTTTCTGACTGTAAGCTGAGGCAGTCTCGTCAATAAATTTGAAATCACCGTTATTAAACCTTTTTCATCTGTTTTTTCTGCATTATAGATTTACATTACTCTACATTTTCAGCACCTGTGAAATACACATCAGCTCAGGAAAAAAGACACAAATGACTGAAGAGATGCAAAATAACCAAAAAAAGACATAAAATTCCCAAAAAGACACCTTATTTAAAAAAGACACAAATGACTACAAAGAGACATAAAATAATAAAAAAAAAAGACAAAATTACCCCAGAAAGACACAAAATGACTGAAAAAAAAATATCACTTCGAAATGACTACAGAGACACACATTTTTCAAAAAGACACAAAATTACCTCAGAAAGACACAAAATGACTACAAAGAGACACAAATTTTCCAAAAAAGACACAAATCAACTACAAACAGACACAAAATTACTTAAAAGACACAAATTACTTGAAAAAGACAAAAAAAAAATTAGACACACAGAGACACAAAATTTCCAAAAAAGACACAAAATGACCAGAAGGACAAAAAATTGCCCTCAGAAAGACACAAAACAACTGGAAAAAAACCACAAAATTATTTCAAAATGACACAAAATTATCTAAAAGAGACACAAAAATTCCAAAAAAAGACACAAATCAACTACAAAGAGACACAAAATGACTTAAAAGACACACATTACCTCAAAGAGACACAACATTTCCCTAGAAGACACAAGATTACCTAAAAAAGACACAAAATTACATTTAAAAGACACAAAATGACCAAGAAGACACAAAATTACCCTAAAAAGACACAAATTCACTACAAAGAGACACAAAATTACGTAAAAGACACAAATTACCTCAAAAAGACACAAAATTGTTTTAAAAAGACACAAATGACCTAAAAGATACAAAATTACCTCAGAAAGACATAAAATGACCAAAAAGACAAAATTGTTTTAAAAAGACACAAAATGACTGAAAAAAAACCACAAAATTGCTTCAAAGTGACTACAAAGAGGCACAAATTTTCCTAAAAGACACAAAACTACTTTAAAAAGACACATAATGATTACAAAGAGACACAAAATTACCCCAAAAAGACAAAATGACCAAATTTCTCTGTAATGTCAGTTTTTCTTATAAAGGATGGAGCAACAACAGTATAATCTCTTTACATATGTATTTTCTACACATGACATCAAACTAATTGAGCAGCACCATGTCTTTCCTGTCAAGTTTTCAGAGAGGAAACATGAGGCTTGATCATGTCTCCCTTGTCATTGAGCTAGCAAGCTGTGTTTTGGTAAACAGCACTTTTTTCTCTCCTGTTCTTTTTCAATCAAGAGAAGATGAGGCAGACGACTGAGACCCTCTGTGTCAGATGGGAACAGCTACCTTAGAATAGCACCCAAAAAAAAAACAGATGACGTTGAAGGTGACATCACTGATAATGACAGTGGTGATGCTGACAAGAGGAAATGATTCACAGACCTAAGTCTTTTGGGGGGTTGTACAGCTCATACAGTTCTGACTGTATGTTCCTGGTAGTTCTGTGATATTCATCTTAACAACCTTCAGATTTAATGACAGATGTTTCCCACATGATAAATGAGCCATGGTATTTTTACAGACATTTATAGCACTAGTATTCAGTGTTGAAACACACTGTGGATATATTCAGTTTTGATACCTGTCAGCTGTGGTCAGGTGATGATGGCCACTGCTGCCCATGTAACTGAATTTTGTCCTGTGTTTGGTTGGCTCTTTCAGCTCTGAGCAAACAAACAGACCAGGTTTTTCACCAGCTGCCACTCACTGTCTGGCCTGTGTTTAGAAAAGAATAATGGCTTTTGGAGATAATGGGCAGCAATGGACAACAATAGAACCAGAGATGTTTGTTTATTTGATGTGTTCTCAATTCCTACATCTTCTAATATTTGATGTGGTGTCATTTTACTGCACCTGCTACGTCCTGTTTAATGGGTACACATACACTATTTACTCATCAACTTTCTCCCACAGCCGCCATCTTCATCAGGCTATTATTAACCAATCTGACATGTTTAATGATTAATTCATTGATAAAAAATAAATTATTTATTGATTGACGACGTGTAAACTCAGCAGCATTAAAATAAGATTATCCATTTTTTTATCAGCACATGTCAAGCAGTGTGTAAACCATAAACCTAATGCACCTAATGTCATTTAACACCGGCTTTACCACGTCATCACGTCTCACGTCTGTGCCCTGTTTGTGTCTCCTGCTGCCTTCAGGTGCTGTTGGAAACCGCGTCAACTCGAGAATTTGAAGCATGTGGTGGCGTTTACGGTAAAGGCAAAAGAATAAATAAATAAATAAAATTGAATCGAATTGAATTGAATTAAATAACAAAAAAACTTACGGTAAAGGCAAAAAAATGTAATTCAATTCAACACAAAAATGATGACGAAGACACACAAAATGTCTTAAAAAGACACAAAATTACCTCAGAAAGACAAAAAATGATTGCAAAGAGACAAATATGGCTAAACAAAGACATAAATTGACTATGACAAGACATAACATGACCGACAAAGACACAAAATTACCTCAAAATTACTAGAGATGACCAAAAGTGACACTAAATTTCTTTTAAAAAAGACACTAAATGATTGACAACAGACACAAAATGACTGAAAAGACACAAAATTACTCCAAAAAGACACAAAATGCCCACAAAGAGACACAAAATATCCAAAAAGACAAAATGAACACAAAGAGACACAAAATGACTGAAAAGGAAACAAATTTATTTAAAAAAGACACACAGTGACTACAACAAGACAAAAAATTACCTCAGAAAGACACAAAATTATTGCAAAGACACAAATTTACTTCAAAAAGACACAAAATGACTACAGAGAGGCACACAATATCCAAAAAGACACAAAATTACCCCCCAAAAGACAAATTGACTGAAAAGACACAAAATGACTACAGAGAGAGACAAAATATCCAAAAAGACAAAATGAACACAAAGAGGCACAAAATATCCAAAAAAGACACATAATTACCCCCAAAAGACACAAAAACCACTAAAAAGAGATGCAAAATAACAAAAAAAGCACAAAAATTGCCCCAAAAAAGATATAAGATCACTTTAAAAAGCCCCAAAGTGACCACAAAAGACACAAAACCACCTTTAAAAGACACACAGTGACTGCAAAGACACATAAAACGACCAAAAACATCAAATTTCTTTCTAAAAATTACACAAAATGATTGCAAAGAGACACACAATGACTAACAAAAAGACAAAATGACTGAAAAGACACAAAATGACTGCAGAGAGACACAACATATCCAACAAGACAAAGTGAACACAAAGAGGCACAAAATATCCAAAAAAGACACGAAATTGCCCCCAAAAGACACAAAAAAAAACACTAAAAAGAGATGCAAAATAACAAAAAAAGGCACAAAAATTACCTCAAAAAGATATAAAATCACTTTAGAGAGACCCCAAATGACTACAAAAAACATAAAATTTCTTTTTAAAAATTACACAGAATGACTGCAAAGAGACACACAATGACTAAAAAAGACAAAATGACTGAAAAGACACAAAATGACTACAGAGAGACACAAAGTATCCAAAAAAGGCACAAAATGACCACAAAGAGACACACAATGACACAATAAGACATAAAATTACTCCCAAAAGGCAAAAACGACCAAAAAGAGACGCAAAATAACTGTCTGCTGGGAGAGAAGCCTGTGTGTGTGTGAGGGTTTAGGAGTTTCCGAGGAGCCCTTGAAGGCAGCAGACACGCGCACACACGCCCCCTCCTCCCCGTGCTGAAGCTCCGCTATCTTTAGCTCCGCCACAGATTACAGTGCGCAGTGTGTCACTGGCCGCGTCCCGGTTCACCTGCTCGGCTTATCCCTGTGTGTACTCCTCGCTGAAGCCCTCTCGCACAACAAAACAAAACAAAATACAAACATACATCAGAAGCGATGGGGGAATGACGTCAAAGTCCGTCCGCGTCTCCGGTTCTCCGTCCCCGAGAAGACCCCAAGGATGCTGCTGCTGCCCAGCCCGCGGAACGGACGCTTGCGCCGGGCCTCGCTGCTGCTGCTCGCCGCGGTGCTGCTGTGTGTCGCCCCTGTCGGTGCCAGCCCTCCAGGTAAACACACAACAACACAGGTTACAAAACACACAGCCAGACACACTAATACCCTCGGCAGTGTAAGCTCATGCTGTCTGTGTCATTTATAACCCTGACTGGGGCGTCTTCTACCTGAAGAGCATTTTAATAAGACACTTGTATTTTACTTTTGTTTGTTTGTTTATCATGTTTCGTTTGCTGTTGATAATGTACCATGCTAGTCTGGGACATCCCATAAGTCCCATAAGTTCACACGGACGTTTTTGGACAGGTTAAACAAGTATCTGTATCTCTGTGTGACTAAGAGAAGAGCCCCAGGAAAAACAATGGTGAAATACAAAAATACAAATTCCCTTCCTTGTCAGGTTGCACAATCCATTTCCTTGTATGCTCATAGATTTTTATTCTGTTAATACTGAACTAATGTAGCCCAAATGTAAAAGAGTATGGAGGTCAAATGTAAATGGAGATACATGTGGAAATAGAGTATTATTATATTGTGATGTAAGGCTGCATTGTTTTAGTATTGCTTTGTATATAACATCTTAGAAATAATGGCTATCACAGTGAGTGTAATTTTAAAAACAAAACTTCTCACTTAATCTGAGCAGCAGCTACAAAACCCAGATAATTTGCTGCTTGTACTTTTTGTATATTTGTAAAATGAAACTGTGTACAAACTTGATGAAACATGTATAAAAACAAGGTGTGGGAGGAAAAAAAAGACACAGAAAATTTGGTGTGGCACTATTGTATCAGCACAGGGATGCCAAGTATTGATTTTTTTTATTATCCTTTATAAATTATTAATATTTTGAATACAAATTAAACTTTTAACAGCCTTCTAAGTGCTTTTTCAGTCCACTAGAGACATTTTGCTGCAATAAAAATGACTAAAGTGAGACAAACACACTGAAAACCATATCTTATTAAATGAAACAGATGTTAAAGTTTTAGTTTGGGGACATAATGTGCAGTTTAAAAGGGATAAAATACTCAGCATGTCGCGTAACATTTAAAATGGCAAGTATAGTGACGTTGTAGTGTAGGGCCTCAGGAGAATTACACACCTATTAAAAACAGGAATTATAAATTAATATGACACAATGAGTCACAAGTTCATCTGGAAACTGGTTTGGGAACACTTTCAAATACTGGAAACACTTATTTGAGATCAGTCTCATGCCTGTTCATGTGTGTGTGTGTTCATGTGTGTGTGTAATGGGTCTCCACGCTGTGATGATTGCTGTTGCTGTGTGCAGGGGAGATAATCTGCTTCTGAGCTTTTAGCACAGAAACCCATGTGGGAGAACCAACAGCTGGACTCTCACATGTAATCTTAAGCTTTTATCTGATGGACACACACATGCTGCACTCGCACTGAACATTTACAGCCTTGACCTGGACACAGAGTTGTGTAAACTTGTCGATTTTAATGTATTTGTCCCAACAAAACGTAGGCTAAAGCCGTCCATGTAGAAAGTCTGTGCGTGGAATCATAAGGGTGTGTAGGGTAATTTTGCTTGTGTATGATAAAGAGAATGGAGATGAGGTGGCGCAGTATCAGTTGTCTTTTTCCTTTGCAGGTTGAATTCGTAAAGTCTGGCGATTTTCCGCTTTTCATCAAAATTCATCCAGTGCAAATGTTGTTTCCTCTCTCATGTGCTGAAGAATAAAACTGCAGGGGAAAAGAAGGTTTGGTGATGTAGAGAAGTTTTCCAGTGTCGGAATAAAGTCATCGTTTTGTACAAAACAGAGGCAGTCAAAGCTGTCGATACGCTTGTCATAGGATTCTTCTAGTGTGTTGTGTTTTTGACACCTGTTATATTTGAACGCAGCTTGTCGGTAAGGTGTGAAAATGTGTCAATTGGGGCTATTGTTTGCGTGTGTCGTGTTGTAATAACAAGACAGGGCGAAATAACACCTTTTTTCAGTCCTATGTGAAGTCACAGCATGATGCACGATGCTGCATAGCAACTTTACTTGAAGATGTACTTTATTAGAGGTCGTTGAATATATTTAAGGCATGCACAGAACCCTTAAAAAGCACACTCAGTATTAACAGCGCGTCAGGTTTCAGGGTGTTTTTGCTGGAGTGTGACAACAGCATGAAGTGCATAGTAATCAGGTGGTTGATTCAGCAAACGTCGACACATCATCATGTGTAAATATGCCAGAAAGCTTTCACAGAACATTTGGTTCTTCGGATGGAAGTATTCCAAAATCTCCATAAACCCAATTGATTACATGAACGATGTCTCGTCCGCTGGCCGAGATGCAGAATTAATTACCTTAACATGCAGAGTTTGTTGTATAATTCAGGCTCAGTGGGTCATGTGGAATTAGCAGCAGAAAAGTCACTCTTTTTCAGGGATTTATTTTGGTGTTCTCGCTGCTCTAATTTTAGCATTTCCCTGAAGAAACATCATCTTCACTTCTCGATGTTCTAATTCAGCCTGATCATTGTTGTGCTGCCACGTTTAAATGCCACGTTTGTCATTCAGCAAGCCCACATGGAACTGCTGTGATGATTATCCAGAGAGCCGCTGCCTGCGGCCTTTTCCTCCACCAGGATTAATCTTTAACGATTAATATCTTCGGTGTCACACACACACGTACACAGCCACTGGCCGTGGTGTTTTTCAATCACCTCATTTTGCCCTGCGGCAAAATTAGTCATCTGCGTTGTAGTGGGGATTGAGAGCAATGAGAAGTAAAGGGGAATGACACACACGCTCGCTGCCAGGCGACATAAAGACCACTGAGACGATGACAGGGTTCATACGTGATGATTCCTATCCTCATGTGGCTGGAGATTATGTTTCTTTTACGTATATCTGTATGCAGTTAAAGGTCCAGTGTGTAGGATTTAGGTGGATGTATTGGCAGAAATTAAATGTAATGTATTAAGTATGATTTCTTTAGTGTATAACCACCAGAAAATAGGAATCGCCATGTTTTCATCACTTTGAATGAGCTGCTTATATTAACATCGGGAGAGGGTTTTTGTCCAAGGAGTCTGACATGTTGCTTTGCCGTGTTTCTATAGTAGCCCAGAACGGACAAACCAAACACTGGCTCTAGATAGGGTTGTTTGTGTTTTCATATCAGCCACTGTCGTTAGCAGCCCCTCCACAATGAGCCAGACAGCATCGGAAAAACACGTATTTTAATGTGAAACTGCTTTATTCAAGGTTTTTATTAGTTTACATCATCGGGTCTGTTTGTTTTGGAGAGGAAGAGACCTCTACGGATAATTCGGCTCTTGGTAAAAACCTCCTGAATGTCTGGATCTTAAGTTATAAGTGAAAAATGTTGTGCACACATCAAGTTATTAGAAAAAAAGATGAGCACATATTAGCAGGTGCCGGGTAGCAGCTGAACCGCATTGGAGAAACACTGATTCTTAACGTGAAGCTGCTATGTTCTCCAACTTTACTGGTTTTAATCACCTGGATGTTTGTATTGGAGAGGAACAGACCTTTGCAGCAATTCGGCTCTTGATAAAAACCTCCTGAACCATAACCACTGAAGGAATCCTAACCTAATCCTACAAACTGCTCTTTTAAAAGACTAAGCATTGCTTAGATGACATTTTTATTTGTCAGATTTGCCAAAAATAATTGACCCTTCACGAAGTCCCGCCCCCGGACGCAGACTGGCCAATCATTATGTAGCATCGGGCCGGCTCAGACCAGGGTCTGTGCTCCATTGACTCTAATGCAGTCGTTTCAGATTTCCTTCATTTTCAGGCTGGTTTTGTGGATTTGGAGCTAAATGTTAATGTCGTGTATTAATGATACTCGTTACCTGGAGAGGTTGGAAACAGATATACGTTTCTTCCCTGTTCCAAAACCAAAATCAAACCCTGAAAAGTGTAGAGTTAGCTAGCTAGCTACTGAAGATATAGCCTACTGAATGTATACACATGCTGCTTTTGCTTTTTAATGATTATAACAGTGAAACAAAGACCGACCCTGCTGTACAGGAACCAGTGAAGGGAAGCAGGGAAACTTTGCTGATATTCAACCAGCTGTGTGTCATCACATTGTGCGCAGATGAACGTTGTTTCACTTCCCCCTGGAGATCCCTGCCCATCCGGCGGCGGAGGTCTAGGTGCTGGTAGTGATGCCACACAGCTGGTTCAATATCAGCAAAGTTTCCCTTTATATTCATTGTCTTCTGTGGCGATCAGCAGTTCAGCAGTGATGTGGTGGTTCACTTTTACACTGTGATCTGTAGCCTATAGTTGGGCTTTAGCTTCTAACTATCTTTGTCTTTTTAACCTGTTGTTGCTGCTGAGTCAGTTTGACATCCTGGATATATCCTTCAAACACAGACTGTAGACCCCTCTGTCTGCTTCTCTCTGGAATCACTGTTTCATTTTCCCAAATATATGATAATATTTCTTCAGGGAGTGCAGTTAGTTACAGTGTGGGCTCCATGCTTACTCTGACAGCTTGTCTGGCCTTCACAAAGGGGCGGTCAGTGCCACGTTGTTGTTGCTTTTCTTTTTCACCTCTGATATATGTTGTGAACTCAGCACTTCCAGGAAATAATTTAGAAAATGCAGTTAAGAGCTAACAAATGCTCCCTTTGGTTTCAAATGGATCTGTTTTGTAGCTTCTGTGGTCCTTGAGGGGATTTGAGATTACCAGCATTCATCAGTGAGAGAAAGGGAAAATTACCACTCACTTATATGTTGGGAACCGTCATACTGAAATTACGCAACAGCCAGGAAATATTGTATCGATCCGGCCCATTGTGGAGCACATTTATGTCTCAACTTGGAGGTCTGAAAACAAGTGGTCAGCCAAGGCTTTGCGGTGGTGGCTTCTTTAAACCACTGCCCTCTCTCCTTTTCTTTCTTTCTTTGCCCGACCTTCGGCTTCTTCATTTGAGAGCGTACTGTCGGCTCCCAGACCTCTTCAGGAAATGAGAGGGCCACAATTAATCAACTTATAGAGCGCTTACAGGCATTTGATCAAGCCAGAGTCAGCACAGTTCAGCTGGAAGGAAACTCGCCATGCACCATCAGTTTTAGTACAGCCCCTTAACCTCGATTGTTGTACCAACAGTTGTGTCTATTGTCAGCCCAATCATGTGATTGAAACTGACGAATCAGAAAAAGCCAATTTACTATGTCAGCGGGTTTGCTAGTGCAGGTTTGCATTCGTGTGTAGCCACATCCTTACCAAGAACATCAGCGTCTGTGTCACCTGTTTAAATAGAAGCACCATAATACGAGTGCAGATGCTTCTGTGGTGCTCATACCTAGAAATCTGTCTGTTATAGATACCGCAGCATGCGCTTTAGATAATATGACACTGGGTTAAGAGGCATGCTACGGAAACCTAATTTGAGGGTTATCATGAGCAAAAGCAGGCCATCAATTTGGGGTAATCGTTTACATCGGTCAGTTCAGTTTAGCGTTGCACTGGTGTTCCGGTTTGATGGTATGAAAATTGTTTGTCACACCATGCACATTTACTTATCTACAGGACTGAAAAAAAATGCAAGCAACAGAGAATCTCATCTGCACATGCACATCTTCCTCCTCCACTACTGCCTGTCAGTCCTGTCACATTTATAGTGTTCTTATTTATTTCATTTATATTTAAAAGGCAGACTTTTACACACACTTAAAAATGCATGGGCGCAGATTTTTGGATGGCACAAGGGACACAGTCCCCATTGAATATTAAAAACACGTGACTTTGTCCCCACCAATAAATCATCTAAGTAGGTGAGGACTTTTAATTTGACTAAATTAAAGACGTTTACGCCAGTAGACTGATAAAGAAAAGGCACAAATTGATGCATAAAAATTGATCAGAATGCATGAAATTCTGATCAAAATTGTCTGGCGGAGGAGCTCCAAATCCCCTGTTTCATATGTGCCACCTAGGGGTGGATGATATGGCCCTAAAATAACAGTATCTTTAACAATATGACAAATTAGTAAAAAAAAAAAAAAGATTAATTTAAGAAAATAGATTTGCAACAAAATACATGATATAGTTTGCCTTCAAATATTCAGTAAAAATGTACTTAAAAAAGATCTCTATTTCTGTAGTCTGTAAACAACAACAGTGACTCAGAGTGAGATTCAGATTCAAAAAAGTACCCTGGGATCTATATATATAAATTAAGAGGTAACTTCCTTCCTTTATGCTCTGCCATTTCTCCTCTAAGCATCACGCTGTAACCTGTGACAGGCTGTGATAACTATCGCACATTTACATATATGTAGTTTTTTGTTGAGCCACGAGCGTCACATTGGTTACATTACCGTAGGTTGACAACACCGACTCCCGTGTGTGCACGGCAAGACAGGAAAGGGAGAGATGCTGTGCTGCTGCTGGAGGAGCCGCTGACTGAGTTCCCTCTGCAGGCAGGGTAACTTGCAGTAACTCTAAGAGTCTGAGAAGTCCGGAGCTTTTCAAAAACATTCAGGATGCCCAGACCTAATGATGTTAGTTCATTCCAGACTTCTTTTTGGAACCACCGCAGAGTCTGTAATAATTTTGCTTTCAGCCATGTTTGTTGTTGCCATGGGTAACAGTATGACATCACTGCCAACAAGTCTAAATGTCAAGACAATCACGATATGAGTTTTTCATATGATACCAGTGTTATCATGAACAAGATGATGTGGCACACCCCTAGTGCCACCCCCCCACTGTTGAAATGAAATCTGCGCCCTTGAAAAAATGTTTTCAATTATATTGAAGCATTTGTTCAACCCGTCTAATTTCATTCCTGTAAGGGTCACTGTAACTAATAAATATAGATTCTGTGGTACCATGACATTATCTGATATTTCCTGAGGCGTTATTGTACTGTCAAAAATCTCATACCGTTTCAGTCCAGTTAAAGAAATAAACTGTTCCATAACACAGCATTCTCTCTACTGGACCAGCCAGATGCCAACAAACACAATGACCATGAAAAAGGGAACGAAAAAAAGACAAAATCAGGAAGCTTCCATTTGCCACATACTTTCTGCCTTTGTTCTGTTTGCTGCGGGGTGGCTGCTCTGCTCCACTCTAATGATAATGACGCAGTAATTATCTCCTGTGTAATGGGTTAGACCCATCATTGTCTGACATGACAGAAGTCACTGCAACAGGAAAGACAAATGACGGATGCAGGGAGAGATAAGGTTGGAGAGATATCACTGCACCATGAGAGGTGAAAAACAAAGACTCGTTTCACCTTCTGCAAACTTGAATTCCATGGAGGATGAAATTCTCTGACTTTTTAAAAAGTACTTCCTTTTCACCTTTATGCCTCTCCAGTCACGCAGCCACCACCACTGTATTTCCTGCCTCAGCACTATTATATGTGTGTGTGTGTTTAACAGGTGCCAAGTCATGCTCCATTTTCCACCAAACCCGACAAAAATGTTTCATGTAGGAGTTACTGCATCAGATTGTGGTGGGAACCCAACACCTACACTACAGTAGTATACTGAAACAGATAAGGTAGACAGTTTCCACGCATCTAGTCATCTAATTCAGGCTCAGTGCTTTCTGGCACTGTTTTCTGAGAACTGAAGATATCTTAGTTGACATGGCAGCTTTTTTCCACGATGTTGGTAAAGATTCAGAGCTGACTGAGCAACGTTTTTAATACCCTGACTACACAAAGCCAAGTAACTAATCCATGCTGTAACATTTTTTATAGTGTGCTTTTCTTTGTTGAAGTAGCAAAGCAAGCAAAACATCTTGTCTTTCTCTCTGTCGTACATACTTATGTGATGATCAGAAATCTGTAAACATATGTCTGCCCCATTATTTGTGCTCCTTAATACTGCGTTCTTTTATGTTGCTGATCATAAGATGTTTTCTAATGTGTTGTTAAATTCATGATAGGTTGTATTGCACATTATTACACTAGTTTTGGGCAATATGGATAAAATCCGGTATCACTGTGGATGTCATTTTATCTCACGATATCAGTATATAGCATGATATTAAAATTTTGTCTGTTCAATCCATTGATAACTTGCTTTTACATAAGATAAATACAAAGAACATTTTGTTTTTGGCCAATCCATCAGCCAAATCCATTACATTATTGAAATGAATCCTTTATAAAATCATGACACTTCATCACATTTTGCAAATATTAAATTAAAAGAATACTTCACCTGCAAAATGACCATTTGTATGTCAGTTACACACCACGGGTTGCCTTGATTTTGTGAAGAAAACTAGTTTTTTTCTGCATGCTTCCATGGTGAGCGGAGAATCCAAAAAAGGCAAGCATCCTTCATGAATTGAAGTTACAGGCAACTGTGTTTAACACCAGCAAAACCGTATGAAAATATGAATTTACAAACTCTCACACAACTCCTGCAGTATAATCCAAGTCTCATTTATCCAGTCGTATGGTCAGTACTTCCGAAAACAGACGCATTTTCACCAAAACATTACAATTTAAAACACGTCAGTACAAACAGTCACACACATGGCGTTTGAAGTCACAAGTGCAAACAGAGCTCATACACAAGTGCATGCCCAGGTGCACTCAAGGCACGATACTCTTAGGCAGAAGTGTTTTATATTGCGACATTTTCAATCAATCACCCAATCAATTTTATTTATAAAGCCCAATATCACAAATCACAATTTACCTCAGAGGACCTTACAGCATACAACATCCCTCTGTCCTTTGGACCCTCACAGTGGATAAGGAAAAACTCCCCAAAAAAAAACCTTTAACGGGGAAAAAAAGGTAGAAACCTCAGGAAGAGCAACTGAGGAGGGATCCCTCTTCCAGGACGGACAGACGTGCAATAGATGTCGTACAGAACAGATCAACATAATAATGATTTTGGCAAAAATGCATGTGTTTGGGAAGCTCTGAGCACAGAGGCAGAGCGCAACACATCATACTCTGAACACCCACCGGAGGGGAAAACAAAAGGTGTCACACTATGCAAGTAAAGGCTTAAACGCTGACAAAATGCCTGTAGCTAGCTAAAAACCTTAAATTCCAGTATGTCAAAGGAGTGTTTGAGCACCTTAGGTGTAGCCAGAGAGGAAGAGTTATATTGACAAAGCCAGTATTTTTGGTCTATCTCTGTCTCTTTGAAGAAATGAACCCACCTAATGGCCAGAAGCAAAATACCTCCAAACTGTTTCTAACTATTTGATCAAATTTAACTTGATCATCATTTAACTTGACAGAGATTAAAATCTTGCTTTGCATAGCTTAGCTAGCTTCAGCCTTTAAAGTTTGTCTTGTTTTGTTCTCTTGCTGCACACATAACATCAGGCATACTGAATTTCAGGATATCTAATGCCACTTTTTTGGTAGCTTATAAAAACTTAGCTCTGGGTTCTTTACTCTGTTGGAAGTGCGTCCCACCACTAGCAGATGTAGGTGACAAGGAGGCACTTTACGCAAGTCCACGGAGAGTGACAAATTGTTTTCCTTCTGGTGGGGGCGGGACTTAAATGTGCTCTGTCTCCATACGACTGGATAAACAAGACTTGAATTATATTGCAAGAATTGTTTGAGTGTTTGCAAACAGATGTTTTGATGTTTGCTGTTGGTAAACATGGTCGCCAATGACTTTAATTCATTAAGAGAGTTCCCTTTTTTTGGATTCTCCGCTCACTGTGTAGGCATGCAGGGAAAAACAAAGTTTTCTTCACGAATTTAGGATAAGGCAGTGAGTATTCTGATATACAAATGATCATTCTGTGGATGAAGTATTTCTTTAAGGCAGCTACATGTCTGTTAGGTTTTAGCTGAAATATTCAGAACTGTTTATCTGCGTTTGTGTTCGACATATCCCATATTTGTGCACCTGGATGAAGCAGATGGTACTTGACCAGAGGTCAAAAGCTACCACTGTATAATCAGTTTGGAAAAATCTCTGACAATGAAAATTTCTAATGTCTCATGGCCCACATAGCATATGGTCATACTGTCTAATCCTAACTCCCAGCATACAATAGCAGTGTTTGTCCCAGCTTATGCCAGTGAAAACAAAGCAGCAGAAACAGGCTGACTGGCATTTGTTTGTTTTTGTCATTTGGGAGTGAGGCATGAGGACTAACGCAGCATAGTTACACAAAAAGCCTCACATGAAGACTTGAGCAAACATAGATGCACTTCGTCCATGTAGAAATAACCAGCGTGGTTACATATCAAGTGAAGAGCACCAAGCAGTGCTCTTAAATGTTTCCACTTGATTTGGAGTGTTTGGCTTACTTCCTGTCTCCTATCACACGGACAGGAAACTCACACAATGGGAGTGTGTGACCCCTCTGGCCTGCCCATTTCCTACTTCTTCTCTAAATCTCTCTCACGTACACAATTACAGATTGGGTGGCATTTGTTGTATTGTATCTGTAGAACAGCTTGAAGGAGCACAAGTTAACGGCGACATGTATTCGTGCGCTCGCCTGCGAGTGTGTGTCTGCGAGTGTAGGTGTTTACCAGGCTGTGTGAGAATGCCTCTGTTTGCCTCTCCGTTCTCTCTGGCAGGGCTGCTGCTGAGCGCACAGCCTGGCAACAGCAGCAGCAGATGGTTAGGAAAGTCATTTTTCACTCGTTCCAAGGTCTACTTTTTGAGTCCCTGAGTTACATAATGTGTTTTCACACCTCCGCTGCCTTCACTGATAGCGAATGACCTGATGTACCGCAGGAACGTGTCTGTTCCAACTCTTTCTCCTTGCCTGTCTCTTGTTTTATATTTCTCCTCCTCCTCCTCCGTCTCCTTGATTGAGCTCTCTAATTAGCATCAGCAGTGTGTGGGAGGCATGTTGGTGCAAGGCCACACTCCTATGGCGACTTGACATTCACTTCTGTGGCTCCTTTGTGACGCTGGTAAATAGATTTGAGCTGCTTTGCCATATGATTAACATGATGAGCATCTTCATTGGTTCAGCTGTGTTTAGAGAAAGTGACATTATGTAATTGTGACTTTGGTAAATAAAAAATGATTCAGTGTACTGCTGCGATGAAAGCATATTATCATAATGCAGTCAGAACAAAAAGGTTTTCATGCAACTGTTGGTAATGAATGCGGTTTTTGACGTATTGGACCGCAGCTCTTCCCCGATTTTCACACTTGCTTTGCTTTTTCTCACCCTCTTTTTCTCCCCGTTGCCATGCATCACACATTCGTAATGAAGCACACATCCAGTCGGTTTGTGCCTGGGTGTGTGTGTGTTTGTGTATATATGGGTGCTTTGGTGTGAGGAGAATAATTATCTGCATTCATGTGACTGCAATAGGTTCCACCGTATTAACTTCCACCGTGATGAATAACAGATGAAGTGCTGGCCAGAGGTGCTGAGACGCTTGCTCCATTACAATCAAGACTGCAGACTTTTGCTTTCATAACAGGGACTAAATGCCTGTTTTCTTTTTGTCTTAGACACCAGGGATTCATTTATGTGTCAGGATCTACAAACCGTCTCCTTTGTGCACGATGATGTGGAATCGGTACAAATACAGTAAATGATTCAGCAGTCCAATGAGATACAGTCTCTCGCGATTGCTACATTATTGCACCAATATCTCAGTGTGCTCTCCTGTGATCCTGAGGCGTAGGTGTCTCTTGCCTTTACTACAGACAGTTTCACTCTCACTGTTCTCATCACTGGCTGTCTGACATTAAAATGAAAGCACATGTGAACATATGAAAGCCTTTGTTCATCATACTTGTCCAGAAATCGGTGAAACTGAAAGCCCTTCATCATGCAGTGAATATATCTAATACATGACTATTTCCTGCTTGTGTGCAAAAACTATCTGTCAGAAGAGTGACCCTGACAAATAACCAGTTTGATCTTGAGATCTTGTACCTGTAATGTCATGAATTATGGAAGAACAACCACAGCAGTCGTGTTAGATATTTCAGTGACGGATCACCTGCCTGCCCAACCTTGCCATCCTGGAGTAGTTTCAAGGCTGATTTTCCTCTTAGGTTGCATATGCTTCATATGTATCAGCTGTAAGTGTCACATAAGGAGCTGCCCTGTGATTTCCAGCCCTAATAACACACACACATACAAACACACGGGCACATAGCTGACTGATTTATTCTTAAACAGCTAATACTCACAATAAAGAAAGGTCAAGGAGTTTTAAATGGGTATTGGCTGTTTGATCTGTGACATGAGGGCAGTCTTTTGCACCTGATCTGGGACCAGTCCTTGATCCTCTGACGGTTACCTGATCAAAGAGTCATTAGAAAAAGGGAGCAGTTAAAGTAAAAGGGGAAAAGGACTCGTGCATGAGGTGAAGGAGAGGAGATAGGCAAGGAGAGGGAGCTAATGAAAGGATGCTTAAAGGTTTCTAAAAAGGGCAGAGGACGTGATGCCTCGGCTGCATGCTTCAGAAGATCCCAGCGGGGTCCTGTGTCTTGAACTTTGGCTTGGTGTGGAGTTAGGAGATAAGAACTGAGATGATTTACTAATGTCACGACTTACTCCAACTATTATGGCAGGGTAACAGTTGTCACTGTAATGCAGAACTAATCAACTAACTGATAAATTTTGTTGATTTACTGCTCAATTGTGAGGGGTGTTTCCTGGAATTATACAGCTATAATATTCTGAGTCCTCCATCATAGAAGGAGACTAAGCACAAGGTCAATCTGAGAGATGTAATTAAAATTAAAGATACCGCTGCTGTGTCGAATCCTGCAGAGGCGTAATGCATTCACTTGTGAAAAAACTCTGCTATCTTTTTTTCTGAATTAACAAGACTAGTATTTCAGAAGAGAAAAAAATTTGGTGGGAACAGAACCCACAATGTTTTTTTTTAAATAAACAAGATGATAATCTCATTAATTCAGAGCAGAAGAGCAGATTTTTCCATGAAAACTTCTCTCATCATTCTCGGATTATTATCTCGTTAATTCAGAAAAACCAGACAGATGTTTTTCATAAGTGAATGCATTCTGCTACTGTAGGATTCAACACAGCAGATACTTTAAATTTTAATTACATCTGTAAGACTGGCCTCGTGCCTAGTCTCCCTCAGTGAGTTAGGACTCAGAATATTACAGCTGTATAATTCCAGGAAATACCCCTCACATTTTAATAGTAAATCAACTAAAGCTGAAATGATTAGTCAATAATCAAGGATATTAACTGGCAAAATATTTTAACAACAAACATCATTTAAACAATGTTTTTAAGATAAAATGACAAAGATTATTAAATGTGAATATTATTGAGTTTTTATCTTAGTGAACTGAATATCTTTATGTTTTGTACTGTGTGTTGGGCGCAACAAGTAATTTGAGAAATGTCAACATGAGCACTGGAAATTGTGATGGGCATTTTTTATTATTTATTTTTTATTTTATTTAAGTTTATGTTTTTAATTTAATTTAATTTAATCTTGTTTTATTTCATTTTATTTTATTTTATTTTTATTATTTATTTTATCTTTTCATAGACCAGACAATAAGATTAACTGTTAATGAAAGTAATCATTAGTTGCAGCACTAAAATCAATGTACACTAAAATAATAAGGTACCTTTTTTGATTTAATACATAAGCTTCTAGTCAAGCTAGTGTCTTCTTTGGTTCTTTCATCTAACGAGTCTGGGATATTGTCATTGTTTTAAATGCCAAAGCTGGTGGACAGTCTGCAGTTACTGAGTGATCAGTCGTGATAGTGACTACAGTCTCTTACAGAAGAGAAAAAACAGATTCAGTCATATATGGGATTTGAGTGATTCCATGTTTTTTGCATGACGTCTTGCATATTTTTGTGTCATGCAAGACTTAATTCCACTCTACTCAGTGGTCATTTGCCAGTGACATTTTTTATTCTCTGATGCCATGCAGGCTGAGGGAAATCAATAGGAACACGTGGAAAGATCAGACAAAGGTTTGATACCTGGAGAGACATTAAAAGAAATTCACGTGGCATTTAAAAATAGAAGCCACGACCATACAGGGAGGAGGAGGAGGAGGAGGAGAGAAAACAAGAGAGTGTACAATCTTCCATGAAATCAGGAATAAGCTGGCTGGGCACGTGAGCATGTCACACTCACAGAGATGTGGAATAATTTGAACACGGGGCCGAACAGGTGAGGCAGCAATTAAAGGTAGAGGTGACGGAGTTGTTGCCCAGCCCTGACTTAAAACAACAACCAGTGGTCAGAGATGCTCAGGGAGTTGTCTCACCTGCATGTTAGTTTGGTGGCAATTTGATTTATGGCACTAAGCAAAACATTTGCTGTTCTTCTTGTAAATACATCAGTGAACAACCGATGGCCCTCACCCACAGATGTGTCACCAACATTCCCATCCTCCTGCTCTATCTGTCGTTGACACAAACAGAAAACAAAGCTTCTCAGATTACACATGCGTCACTCTCACTCCCTGAGGCACAACAGTCAATGACATTGAGAACATGTGGACGAGTGTGTCTATCTCCTTCAAGTGCTGTTGTGATGATGTGTAGACCTATCAAATAGACCCGAGTGTGTGTTTAATATCTCTTAATATTTGTTTTGCATACACTTGATGTTGAGATTTTTAGTAGTATTTGTTTTTAGTTTTAGTTCCCAGTCGTGTTGATCTGCAAATTTTAGCAAATATTTATTTATTTATTCATTTTCTGTAGCTTTTAGTTCAACTATGGTTTCTGTCGGATGTGATGACACAAGTCTCAGGGCAGATGTTTTGATCTGTCTTTAGCAACAGGTATTGTGTACAAAAATGTAATCGATAAATCTTTTCATGATGTAGTCACATTCCCTTTTTAGTGCATAATTAAAGGTATACTTTGCAGGATTTCCCAAAAAACAGTGTTTTATTTTGCTGTGTTTGGGATGTTTATGGGCGTGTAACCTCCAGCCAACAACAGCTTGCAGGTAAGGTCGGGACTTTATGTAAAGCACGCATCCAAGAGGAAGCTAAAAAAGTTGTGGATACAGCACAAAAAAACCCGCACATATAGCAAAGCACAGCGCCAAGCAGACAGAGCTTGTTCCGAAACTAGTGAAATCTGGGTTGGGTTTCACTTTCAGGATGGGGATGAAAAGTGACATGGACTTCGCCTTTTTTCTTTTGGACTGGTAGAGCTGACAGTTGACTTAGGGCCCCTTTTCCATTGGACAAAGTAACCACTAACGTCTGGCTTTTGGATTCAGTGGGAAAGGTTACAATCAGCATTCATTCCTGGGACAAATGCCTGTGCCATAGTCAGGGGCAAGAAGCTCCGGCTCTGAATGGCAACACTCGGCACACAATGTCGTATCGTCACAAAATACAGTCTGTGTTGGTCCAAGCAGTACTTGAACATTGTTCAAAGTTAGTCTGAGTTTGAAAGAGAGACTGATGATTAACAGATATTAAATGAGATGTAACCACCATAACATTTTCACTGTGCTTCATGGTCCTTTCTACTGTTTACTAACCTGTTTTCCAGCACATTTGTGGTGCTGAGCTTGACATACCAGTATATAAAAAAACAGAGAAGCACTCGTCTACTGCAGAGCTCAGTACATTTTATTTATTTTTTATTTAACCCATATTTAACAAGGTAAGTCCCATTGAGATCAACGATCTCTTTTACAAGGGAGACCTGGCCAAGACAGCAGCATAAAAAACAAGTAACAGCCAGACAACAACACAGTCAAAAACACAGATGATATACAGTAAAATGCAGAAATATTAGAACACCTACACACAATGACAAGAACCAATCGACGTGGCTCTGGTTCACTGGCAATGGGAAAGCAGTCGCCTATATTTAATAGGTTTTCCCACATTTAAAAACCTGCATATACATGCTGATTTTGGTGTAAAAAAAAGGTATCGGTTAGCTTAAAATATTAGCTTTTCCATTACAACAAATGTAACGTTCCTGCAACAGTAGCTTGCAGTGTACGCACCAACAGTGTAGGGAGGAGGGGCGGAGATGTTGTGTTTACAAACAGTAACTGACACTTCCTGACCTGCATAGTGTACTGTTACATCACCTAAACAAAGACATGTACTGCCTAAATCAAGAGCAATCTGCAGTCTTACAGTTTGCAGTGAACAACTGTGTCAAAAACAAACCATGAAATACAGAATAAAAGCAAAATGTTAGTTTATAAGTGGCAAAGAGAAAATAAGAGAGGAGATTATGCATTTAATCCGGTGACTTTTATCATCCCATTTAGTCCGACAAGATTAAGTAGAGTATGTGGAAGAGGGGCAAATGTACATCAGCTCTGTGTAGTCATAAATATGTAATCGGTCCACACAAGTGCCAAGTATTGAGCAAATTTCAACATCAAGCGATATAAATAAAACAGTAAGTACACAGTCTTGGAATACCTATGGTCTATTTTAATTTTAGATTAAAAGTGTATTGAGAAAAATATATTAATGCATATATATGTAAGCATGTGTAAACAGACGCAGAAGGCACGTCCCCAGTCCTCTGCCCCTCTTCTATCTGCTCTTCATCTCTGCAGCACTCCCTGTTTGCACACGTGCTCCTTCAGTAAGCCCCTGTTGCCATGGAGGTCATTGAGATTTCCCCCTCAGCTGTCATGTTTTATTCTCTTCTGTTATGCAGCAATTGAAAAAAATCAGGTTAATAGAAGAAGCTGCGCTCTGTTGCAAAACAGAAAAACCAGAGCGGTTTTCATTACAGCGTTTTTATTGTGTCTCATATCAGCTCAGTGAGTTCTGATTTATCAGAGCCACATAGCAGAGGTAGTAATGAACACATTATTGAAAAAGTGACTTCAGTAAATCTCCAAATAATAAATAAAAAAGCTGCTGTCTCACAAGCTACTGCAAATGCAGGGTTCAAGCCTTTTTTCACAAATGGGTTTTTTAAAAAATTGTTTCGTCACCTATAGACTTGAATAACTCCGACCTTTGAGGCCCATTATCCCCTGAAAAATACCGTGTTCATCCACTCTCTTGCCACCTTATATCACCTCCTGCCTGATATGTCATTATCAACCCCCACTGTGCTGTTCACCTTTAGCTGGCCTGCTGTGCAGCTCTGCTGGGCTCATTATCCGCTCTAATAGCGCCCCAGTGCTCCACCTGCCCTCTGCTACCAAACACACCTGCTGTGGTTCTGTGACCCACTTCTTCCTGTGTGTGTGTGTGTGTTGTGTTTTTGTTTCAAACCACCAGTAATCAGGCCAACTGATTATCTAACCTGATTGCAGGCGGGTAGCTGTAGATGGCTCTTTACTTTGGTTTAACCTCAAACAGGCGGGGCTCACCACATTGTGACATGCAGAAAATGCACTATTTTTACTGTCCAAACATTCCTGTCCTGTTTGGCAAACCTCCCTCATGTAGAAGTCGTGATGAGGTTACAGAAAATGCCAAAGAAAATTCTTTAAAAAAACTCAGTGACGCTGTGATGTAACTCTGACATCAGCAGACACCGTGTTCGAGGGCAGATGTCTCATCTCTGAATAAAACTGGAGAGCTGACACATCCACTAATGAAAGCAGTGTCGGTTGTAAAGTTGAAACATCTCTTATTGAGAGCATTTTTATAGTACTTCTGAAGACTGGTATTTAACTGCCTCATTAAAAGCATGATTTCTGCATCACAGCAGTGTGGCTGGGATACTAATGAACCTGTTGTGACTCTTTCTCTCACTCAGCTCGCAGTAAGTGCCCTCCTCATATAGACTGTGCCAAAGAGGGACGCCGCCTCTGCCGATTGGGCTCCTCCAGCTGTGGCCCCTGCCTCTCCCATTTGGAGGAGAACGAGGAAGGACGCTGCGTGGAGAGGAAGAGGCACCACCAGCATGGTAAGAAATATAGAAACATTTCCCACGCAAACACACCTGTACAGTTTACGATTAGATCAAGAGGCAATGAAGCCAACACAGAAGTGCTTAAAACTGCAGCTCCTCTAATGGCCTCTTGGCTCCAGAAGTCATTCTATCCTCAATTGACCCCCATATTGAAATGCTCAACTTAACAGCAGAGTAAACAAGGTTACAGGCTGTAACAACAAATGGTTTTGGTCTCTATAATTAATCTTGCCTAGCGACAGGACTGGTTTGGGACAGCTATCTGTCAGTTTGTCAGCGGACCTGACCTTGCCCATCTCCAACCAGGATAGCTGCTCCACAGCCCGTAGTTGAATCGACCCCGCCCGTAGGGGAGGGATTGGTTCTAGAAAGAAGATGACTTGCAACGGGCCTTCCACCTCCTATGGGTCTGGTGGCGGCCCAAAGAAAGCGACAGCTAAGAGGAAGGAGAGAGGGCGAGGAGTTTAAAATTGAGAATTTCAAAAAGAAAGGTGAAAAAAGAAAAATAAGAGAAAACACAAACAAATGAATTCATTAAATTCTGCCCTGGCTCTGCTGTCCTGACCGGTCCTGCCCTGGGTCTGCCCCAGGGGATCTTGGGGGATCAGTCGGAGACCCCCCAAAACCATGGTTACGTTTACTTACTTACTAACAAAAAAGAAAAAAAAAAGAAAAATTAAAATCACCCACAAGGCCGCAAAAAAAAAAAAAATAAATCTTGCCGTTCATGAGAACTGCACAGGGGGTGAATTTTTCTATAACTCACCTGTCTAAATTTTATAAAGGCCTAAAGTTATGCACTTTGTCAGGGAGACGAGTATAAAGTGTGGGAACGCTTTATTTTTATGTACAATATGTCATTTTTTGTTGCTAGGGGCCTTTCAGTGCAGTCAGTTTATCCCTGTAGACTACATCTGTGTTCATTATTGGTAAGCTTATTGCTGAGGGGCTGCTAGCCTAGTGTCTGCTAATGTATGCTCACCCTTTGTTTTGGTAGCTTATGATCCAGGCTCTTAGTGGTAGCCAAATGATCCTTATAGGTCTCTTCCTCACCAAAACTAACAGACCTGAATGAAGCAGTTTCACATGAAATATCAGTGTTTCTCTGACGCTGTGTGACACAGCACGGGGTGGAGCTGAGCTGCTGCTAACGTTTGCTCGGCTTGTTTCTCTAATAACTTAAAATCCAGGCGTCTAAAATCCTTCATCCAGTTAAAAATGACCAAACTGTATCATAAAAATGTGGCTTAAAACTGGATAAAAAGTCCATTAATGAGAGCTCCTGGCAGACAACCACAACTCTGATGCATAAGCAAAGGGAACATGCCGCCACTCACAGGCGACAGCGGCCAAATGATGTGGACTGTGTCCTTAATAATATTACAGATTTCTCTGAAACATTTGGGACACTCAAAGTACACAACTGAAAAAATATGTTACATATTTCTACTCTTTTTTTGACATTTTAATGTGGAAAAGTTACACATTATATCTTTACATTAATTTTTCAAGTAAATATGTCTGCTATTCTCTGGTTCCAGTTTGTGAAGACTTGATGCTTTTCTTTACCTTACAGCATTAATAATAATGATAATAATAATAAACTTTATTTATATATCACTTTTCATACAAGAAATGTAGCACAATGTGCTTTACAATAAGGGCAGTATAAGCACTGAGTGTTTCACGTGAAAATAGACAAAGCAGTTCAATATAAAAGGACATTTAAAACAGTTAAAATATGGATTAACTGAGTTGTAAAACTGTAAATCATAAAATCAAGTAAGATTTTAAAGAGCTGCTGCGGCAGCGTGAAGCGTAAATAGAGATGTGTTCCATAGCTTTTGGGCGTAATTGACAAAGGCTGCATCCCCGATCTTCCTCCGGCTGTTGCGGAGAACCTCCAATAAACCAGCAGCAGATGATCGCAGTGTTCTTGGAGGTAAATTGTTGACAAGGGTGTTAGCAATGTAGCTCAGTCCCAGCCTATGTAGGGCTTTGTATACTAGGAGAAGCTTAAAATCAATTCTAAATGGAAGCCAGTGCAGAGCAGCTAAGACTGGCCCGGTGTGCTCTCTCTTCTTGGCTCTGGTTAACAGCCGAGCTGCAGAGTTTTGAATGAGCTGAAGTCTCTCGGTGTTTTTTGGGAGGCCAGGAAAAAGTGCGTTACAGTAGTCGAGGCATGATTCAATTTCTCTGCATCTTTTTCATTTAGAAATGGTCGTACCTTGGCGATGTTTCAGAGGTGGAAAAATGATGTTTGTGTGACCTTGCTAATGTGGGACTTGAAGCTTGGATCTGAATCAAGGATCAAGGAGAATCTTTTACAGACAAATCCAAATTATCCTGCACACAAATACTTCTACACTTTATGACTAGAGTGTTTGCTGAATGAAAAGGCAGGATAGATTAGCCTTGACAAGAGTAAACTGAAGATTGATTAATACCGACTAATTACAACCTCAGTTCCCCTGAGTCAACCTGACAACCATGACAGTTACAACAAGAGTGCGTGCAGAAGTAGTGACAGACTCGCTGCCATTCTTCCTCTGCTTTCCTTTACATCTTCACTCCACATTCATTCGTTGTCACTGCCTCTTTTATTCTCAGTTGATCTCTGTATCCTGTTGCCTACATCTTTCTTCCACTCCACGTCTTTCTCTCAGTTGCCTATTGATTCTGCGTTCCCCTTCTCCTCCCCTGTCAATCTTAGTTTGATCTCTTTATTCCTCTCTCCTCCAATTCGCTCTTTTCTGGTCCAGCTCTCTTCCCTCTCAACTTTCTTGTTGTGGTCTGTGCTCTCCCTTCATCTCCCATGCATATCTGTGACGACTGTGGTGCGGTCTGATCCTCTGTGTTTTTTAATCCGCCCCTGCCCCTGCTGTGTCTGCAACACACACACACACACACACACATGCACCGCCCCCGCACTGGCGGCTTTAATCACTTAGTCGACATGCCTCTTTCTCTCCTCTCTCCCTCTTTTGCCCTTCATCTCCATCACTGAATCTAATGTCATTCAATAAGAGAGCCAAGCTGCAAAAATAAATCTTATTTTTCTGATTTCCATGGCATGACATCGCAGTGCTGGCACGCACACCCGTGTTTCGAGAAGGCGCCGCAGAAATTAGAGAGCGAAATTGAAACATGTCGTGTAGATTTGAGTGCGCTGGCTGTCTCCACAGCACAAATGTGTGTGTGTTGTGATTGTGTGTGTATTTATGTCTGTCGGTGGGCACGTGTGTGTTCTCTGCAGGATTAATAATTTAGATGGGTCTGCGGCAGGAGAGGATACAACTTGGCTGGAATTATTGGCGGCAGCATCAGATAGAGAAGTAAACGTGAGGAGGAGATGAGTGTGTGGATGTTTTGAAGGGAAAGGTCACATCATGCAGAAGAAGAGAGGCGTTATTTTTTCATGCAGCACATTCAAATGATGATAAAACCTGATAAGTTATTAGTATTTGGACTTTGGATTGAGTCTCACATGTGATGCTGCTGTTAGTGTGTGTGTGATGTTGTGAATCCAGCACATCGTAGGCCTCTGCTAAGCTCCCTTGTGGTTACATAAACCCCCAAGAGACCGCAGAACACAGTAATCCGCATGGAAGACTGACTCTGCCTCTTTTTTTTTTACACTCCAGTGCAAACATGGACACAAAATCACACAAAATGTTTAGATGAACAGATGAAATTACTGTAATTTCACTCTCCTAAATACAACACATTCGGGTGATTTGGTTTTTTGGGGGCAGCCACATCTCTTAATGCATCACAACACAATAAAGAGCTGCAGTCCAGCTGAGCCTTGGTAGTTTGGCAGCATTACTGACTGCAAATTACACCTCTATAGTCACTCCATTGTCACATCAGAGGAAATTTGATGGCTGTATTTTCAGGACTAAACAACTGATTATCTAAAATTTGGGGTGCTTGCTAAAGCATGATAAATCCACATTATCAAAACAGCAATTCTGACGCACGATTTGCCCGCACCCCCCTTGTATAAGTGGGTTCATTCGCTCCCTTTTTCTTTTATTTGCCTCACTCACTAACACATGCACTCACGACTGAACCTTTGTTTTTTCAGGGAGCGCAGTTTGCGGCAGAGAGTGCACCCATTGTTCTTTCAATTCAATTCCCAATTTTAGTCTTACAAAACCACATCTCGTCATCACCAGAGAGCTGACTCACTGGCTCTGCAGCGTGGCTGAAGTTTAAACTTTTCTAATGTTTTGTAGATTAGTCACAATAATATCACAAAGCACTTTTTAAAAGTTACATGTTTTGTGAGAATTAGATGCTGAGACTTTATACGTGTCCGAAAGAAGTACAAAATTCAATGTGTGTAGGTACAAGAGCGGCAGGATGAAGCACAGTCCAGTAGGTCCAGGATACTGCAGTTATCCTTCATTTACACCACCCAGGACTTTGGCTCGTCACTTTCCCCCTGCTTTGCAGTCTCTGGCTGAGGAAAAGTAGTGTGTAAGGATTAATACAGCTCCTGCTATAAGGCTGCGTTACCACCAGCTACCCAAGTGGCGACCTCCAGGGCTAAAAAATGAAGCCAAAAACTTCAGTTCCTTGAATGGCTCAACTTTACAGCAGAAATCAACATGTTTACAGCCTGGTACAACAAGTGGCTTTGCTATCTATGGCTAATTTCTCCATTTATGACATCTGTACGGGGGTGAATTTTTATATAACTCACATAAAATTTTTACAAGGTGATGCATAATAAAAGGCGCGGCCGCTTTGAGTGACAGGCTGCCTGCTAGGCATCACCATGGTCTATGGCCCCCTTTTACACTTCCTGTTTAGGGCTGGAATGTCATTCTATCATTCTGCCTCTCCGTTGTGTATAAAAGGTACGAAGCATGGGTGGAGAAAGTTTTTACAACATGTTATATATGAAATCTACTGAAAGGAATGCTACAAATCAGCTGTTAGCAGATAACTCAATGAAGAAGGACAGCAACTGCAAATTAGGGAGACTATGAGGTCCAGGCGTCCTGGGTGTCATCATAGAGTGCTCCCGGGATGACGATTTTCTGTAAGCTGATGCGGAAGTTATTGTCGTTCTGCTTCCCTTGTCAAAAAGCCAACTGGATGCTTCGATTGGATTTTGGCCTCATTGCAGAAAATAAGCTCTGTGGGAGACAAACGTTTTGCTCAGCCAGATTATCTTTGCAAATGAACACCACTTTTATGATTTTTGAAGACTAAATACAGTCACCAGAAGTAAAAACTTAACGTAGGGCTATGAACAAACTACACTATGGTCGCATGTTCTAACATCCTCACCACAGCGAGACTGTAAAGCCGTGTTTGGCGTGATGACGCTTTGCAGTCTCATTTAGCCACTTGTCAGCAACTGCCTTTTTTAAGACAAAAAAGGACTTCAAATATACAAGTGGGGGATTTACTGACATATTTTATGTCATAGAACAGAATGAAAAAGTCCCTTAGACTTGAGTTAACCACAGACCTTATTTCAGGCGTATAACCAAAAACCCAAAAAACCCACTGACTTCATGACAAGGGACACGGAAGCGGTAAAATGCTGACTTATTTCCGGGTTTTAGGCATCATTTCTAGAGCACTCTAGTTGACAGTTGATTCGTTGATGTTGGGGTAGTAGCATTGACTGTATAGAAATAATGGATGTAGCCACCAATCAGATGTTATGGTCTTGGTTGATCACAACATTTTTGGTTAATTTTATACGGCCTAATTAGCTCACATTACAGACGTGCACAATCATAATAATATTTATAAATGCATTTTGGCCTTCTGGCTGCATTTATCTTTATAAAGACAAAAATATTAAATTTTTTCTAGTTATTTTCAGTTAAATCAACAAATTAATTATAAAAGAAACGGTACAACTACACTTTATAATTATTGACGGCAGGGCTAGTGTTTAGCTCTCTCTTCCCTGTAATGTCATGGCTCATATCCTCACTATTACCTTGCTCCACTCACTGCACTGACACCACATTTTTTACTGCTATGTGGTCTTTCTAACTTCCTCTCCTCTGAATCACATGCCCTACTTACATATGTTGCATTCAAAATTATAATATCAGCACCTCTCTGTCATACATTGTTATACTTCTGTAGCCTTGTACTTGTTGGTCACTTTGACTGCCTGTAAGTTGCAGAAACTTTGTTATTCTGCCTCTGTATTGACTGTAAATCACTCTGTATGGAGTCAAAAATGTCACATATTTCACGAGAATGGAAGTGCACAGTAGGAGAACAAACGAGGCAGGCAGCACTTTTTATTGCATGTAGGACCGGCTTGTATTTGACATGGAGGCGTGCACTGCCATTGGTAAACATACAGTATGCCTGGAAGCACATCCTTTGTTCAGAGGCTGCTCAAACAGACTGTGAATGGTATGTATTCTTTAAATGTAGTTGAATTGTTTATGTTTAGAGGCAGGGCTGTGTCCATGTGTCCCAGTGTTTTTACAGACTGTCTCTTTCTGTCCTTCAGTAGCTCATTTTCTTTGACATCCACACATATGGATATACTGGAGCATCTTTGTTCCCGCTTTTTGTGGATGCATGTTTGTATGTTTTCACATCTATAATATAGAATAAAGCCGTCAAAAACCTGTAAAGACCGAGATGCTCAAACAGTTGTTAGAGTGGCACACAACATGAACAAATATCCTGCAGCAGTTTGCTTTGGTAACTTGAGCTTAGAGCACTCATGTCATGCTGTTTTAACATTTTGAACCACACTCCTATTGGTAACTGCATTTCAGATATCCAAAACAACATTTCTTTTAGTCAAAATTGTATACTCATCTGTCAGAATGGTAATTGAAGATTTCCACAATATCAATCTTAGTAGAAATTCTGTCAAAATGTTATTTTTTCTAGTCAAAACGAACATTTTAGATATCCACAATGACATTCTTCCAAGGAAAATTGATGTCAATGTTTCCATTTATGTGTGCTGGGATTTTAATTTCACATATCCACATTGGCATTTTTGATCTGTGGTAGAATTCCTATAGGGAAAAAATCCCATTTTAGATATACAATCCAGTTGTTACTTGTCATAATTTTAATTAAGATATCCAAAAAGAAAACCCATTCCAGATATCCATAATGTAACTTTATGATATCCATCCATCCATTTTCTAACCGTTTATCCTCTTGGGCGAGAGGCAGGGTACACCCTGGACAGGTTGCCAGACTATCACAGGGCTGACACATAGAGACAGACAACCATTCACCCTCACATTCACACCTATGGACAATTTAAAGTCACCAATTACCCTATCCCCAATCTTGTCTTTGAAATGTGGGAGGAAGCTGGAGTACCTGAAAAAAGAACCCACACTGACAGCATGCTTTGAGGTGACAGTGCTAACCACCACACCACCATGCCACCCAAGACATGATATCTACACTTAAAAAATTGGAAACATTGGAAACAATGCAACTGCAAATATTCACAGTAATATTGTGGTTATCTAAGATAAGATCAGACAAGATAAGATAAGATAATCTTTTATTTGTCCTATAGCGTAATATAGAAATTTGCAACATTATAGCAGCAGAGGGAAAGTGCAAACAGGAAGCATCAGTAGAAAAAACCCCACAAAGCAGTACATAAGTATGTATCAATAAAAAGAAAAACACAGGTTGATGTAAAATCTGTTAAAATTACATCAGAATCAATCAATCAATCAAATTTTATTTGTATAGCCCTTTACAATAGCTGAAAGGTACCCAAAGTGCTTTACAACAAAGCCATAAAACAATACATAAAAACACAGGTTTTTGACTGTGAAAGGTGCCACAGTGCTGCAGGTTAATGAAATGACACTGACACTGACCATGATGACATGCACAAAATATTTCACTCTTATTCCAAAAAACACAATATTCCCACTAAGCTGTTTACATGGCTAATGAAAATAAATATTCTGCTTATATTACTGTTTACATACAGCCGTGCATACTCTGATTAATGTGCTCTGGCATGTTGTTTGTCTGTTTTAAATATGGAAAAGTAAAAGAACCGTTTTGCTTCTTTATATCAAAATGTGTTTAAAGTTTTCCACCATTTGAACACAGCCTACCTCCTTCATTCCATCAACCACCATCTTAAAAATCTGTTAATATCTAAGTCTTTCAAGATAAATTACACATACACACATCTCTGTTCCACTTTGTACAATGAATCTCACAATCTTACAATCTTTGCCATTGTAAGCAGTCACACATTGTAACTACATGCTGTGATGCTTATAGAGCATCACAATGCAGGAATCTGTTGAAAGTTCAGATTGTCTTCACTCATACTTAACATTCAGGGGTTTGCTGTAACCACCAGTTTCACAGCTTCAGTTCTGGACCTACACTTTCTCTCCAATTTGCACCACCTATGAGCGAGAGAAGTAGCAGCAGAAACAATTTAAACCTGCTGATGTAGGCACATGGAGATGGACGTGATTGCTTCTGCAGTTTTGATGCTATCTACACCTGCAGTCAATGACGGTCGCACTTTTTTATTAAAGTAATTAACTAAGTGAAAAAGGGAAAAAGAAAGAAAGGAGACTCACAGTTAGAAAACTATGGCTGTAAATCTATCAGTGGATCAAGGTTGTTTTACTATTGCAGACTTTTTTGTGTCTCACTTATTTATTTTTGAAGTTAAAATGTAGTTTTGTGGGTCATGTTTTTAATTAAAGGGGTAAAAATGTATTCATGTTTTGCTGCAGACTTTGAATCGTTTCCATTGCTAGGTGTATTTATTATTAAAACGAAGGATGAAAGACAGGTGGGACTATTTACTGAAGGTCAGAACATTGTAACATTTTTCCAGTATTTACTCAAAGCTCTGCAGTCAGCTGTGACTAAGTTTTTCTAGCAGGTGGGAGTGTGACTCACTGCCACGTTTACAAGGTTTGCTACCTTACCAACTTTAGATTTCATGGGCAAAAAATACACTTTAACTGTGCGCCAATCCCTAATACTAAAAACAGACAATCCAATAAAGTAGATAGAAGTTTCTGTCTAAACTCTGTTCGCTGTCAAGTGAGTCAGTAGTCTGGTTTCAGAGCACTTAAGAATGAAAGAACAATCAGACCTGAAGTCTTCTGTCTCTCTCTTCCTCTCTACTCCCGTATTAAATGTCCCACTAGAGGGCAGCAGGACACTCTGAGTATTATTCAGTGATCTGTGGACAGGACTGAGGACATGCTCACTGTGAACGGGGAGGCACCTGATCACTTACCTCTTTCCCCTTCTAAGAACTCAACATTGTTACATAACAGACTGGTGGTTTCATAGTTTGAAATCAAGGAAATGCTTTGTTGTAGCACTGAAATGATCAGTTTATTGACACATTGTCAACTCCACGAAAGACTGAGGTTAGATATTTTTGCCTGGTTTATTTGGTTAAAGTGGCATTTTAGTCATGGGATGTTTGGTGGAAAATAAAGATTAATCTGAGGGCGTTTCGTTTCTTCAGAAGTGAGGTTTTCTTTTTGTTGTGTTTTAGTGTTATACCGTGTAATTACACCACAGCACACTCGAATATAAAGTGACAATATCTGTGAAATCTGTCCTGTTAAGAGTTTCTAAACAAGGACAGGAGGGGGCAGGAAGAGAGAGCGTGTGTGTGCACGCATGCAGTTTGGGGGAGGAAGAAATGTGAATGGTTTTCAAGTGGTAACACAGAACAGCACAGATGTGTGTGACCCTCAATCCCTGTTGAGCTGTTTAGTGTTTGTTTGTTGTACCCAGCAGCCCCCTGGGTGCCTCTCAAGAGGTTATGGGTCATTATCAAGCCGGTGACAAAACTCTCTTACACAAGGAGAGGTGTGCGTGCTTAGCCAGTGTGTGACAAACCACACACATGCACACAATCACCTCCTTTTTTTCAGGTATCAACTTGAAGCTAGGTGCTCCTGAGAATTTCCTTAGAAGTAAATTCTGCTCATTCAGGTTTTGAATCAGTCCACACTTTGGAACAAGAAGTTGTAAAACCCATACAGCCACATAGCTCGCTTGTTTCTACCCTCTGATATGACCATGGATATTTTATTGGATCTGGGTACTGGACTACTTGACTGGAAGCCTTTACCTTGTGATACCATCATGGGTTTTTAAATCATGTCTCTTGGCTCAAGGAAAGTTTTTGCAAATTTAAAACCTCCGTAAATCAGAAATTAATAATAGAAAGAGGCATAACTGACCTTGTTCGCAGTTCCTGTCAACAATTTCACAGACGTGTCTTTCATAATAGTCGTCTATGGGGTAATGTTTTTTGGGCCATAGGGGATTTTTTATACTTAAGTACTGTGAGTGGTTGCTGGAAAAAAAAATGGAAGCGTGAATATGACTCACAGAAACATTTCCAAAATTAGGACCCTTAATAGCCGCAGTTTTAAACATGTGGTTAATGTTGTTAAACAGTCACAGTTGGGTGGTTTAGGCACTGAAACTAATTGGTAAGGTTTAGGAAAAGATCATGGTGTGGGTTAAAATACCATAACACTTCAGTTAAGCATGTAGTTCCTTTAACTTGCCTGCAGTGGCTACACATTTTAGCAAATAAACGCCTCTCTGAATTAGACGCCTGGTCTTGTTCTCAAGCATTTCATTTTTTTGATAGAACTTTTTGAATGTATAAAAGCGGGTTGGCTACCTCAAATTATGTGTCTATTCCTTGATTACCCTGTAAGTTAGTCATATTCCTTTAGTCCATAAGGGTCCTCAGAGCAGAAGAATCAAAAGGGGTTTTCAAAAAAATTGATCCAAGTTGTGAGTGTTGCTTTAACAGGATAAAGTGGTGTTGTGTCGGTATGCTGGGTCCTGTAAGCCTTGAGTGCCGTAGCTCTCTTGCTCTCTGATGCACTGTCGGAGCTAGACCAAATGAATGATTGATAATTATCATGTCATCTGAAGCCAAATTTTTACAGAAGTAATATTCATACTGGTTGAAATAAACAATTTGATTGTATTTCCTGATCTTTGATGAGCAACAAGTTTGTGTGAAAGAAAGAAAAGGCCTGTCTTAAATATAGGCCTGTTGATTTCAGTGATTTTAGCAAATAATAGCCTGGGCTTTTATTTGAAGTTTTACGGTGAGTGAGTTTGTCATGTAACTTACTTGTATTGCGTATGTGATGTAAGTATGTAACTCTGGAGAAAGTTAGTTTATTATTATCAATCCCAGCTTGTCAAATACGGACACTTTAAGTTAGTGATACGGTCCAACCCCAAGCAACGGTATTTGATGACCTGGAAATGAGACTCAACAATAAACTGTCTTTCTCCTGTAACAGACAGCTCCTTTAATGCACCACTTGCTATGCACTAATTAAAATAACCCAACGTTGACTGACTTGGTTTCACACAACACTAACAGCAGTCTACTGGGTCAAAGTCCTGTGTTTGTTTGACCCATCCATCCACCCCAACCTCTTACCTATGCAGACTTTATCGCTCTTTATACTACATCCCCTGACTTCCTCCTTTGCTCCAGGCAGAATTACTACCACCACCAAAGGTTCCTTGTACAAATGGCCCTTGGGGTCAGTTTTTGGAGGAGGACCGTCTCCTTTGGAAATGCCACCAATGAGTAGCAAATCTTTTTTAGAATCTCTAAAATTTAAACCTGTGTTACCCCCACATGCTCCCAGCAAGCACATGGGCACAGTTGGAGCTCCCAACCACCTGCAAAGTACAGATGGTGCGTCCTGCCTCCACAGACACTGCCAATGGAGTGCACTAAATGGCCATTAGTAGAGGGGGGTAAGAAAGTAACAAAGCAGGTAGTGAAAGTGCTGGCATGTCATATCATACAGATTAGCTCAGCCAGATGGCCGGCCTTCTGTAGAGAAAGTGACACTGTAATCATTAATGTAATGTAGATGCTGGCAGAAATTTGTAATAACACATTTGTGAAGATGGATTCTGGCTGGAAGATCGTCATTTATTTTTTCCGCACTGGTTTCTACATGGATGGAAATCAAACTAGCCGTACATGTCTTAGCAAAAGATGCTGAATGGGCCATCTGCTAAGTTTGCTTCTTTTTATACCACACCTTTAGCTTTTTTGAGCACTAGTACTGTCGACTTTGAGCACAAATACCTCTAATTTGATATTTGATATATTGCAGGGTAACTTTATAGAGGGAAATAGCACTTTGATCACCACCATTAGCAGAGAGCTATGGGATCTATTGTGACTGTGGCAACTGAAGCCCAGTGAAGCCAATGTTTGGCTGATTGCTCCAGCCCCCTGCGGTGCTTCCTCCCCCGGCCACACACACACTATCGGCCCTGGTCGCCCTGGACACCTCGGCAGTACTGCAGGAATGTGGCTCACTGTCTGGCCTCACGGGCTGTTAACAACAGTTTAGCATTGTCTCTTTTTTTTAACAGTCCACAAACAAACAACACACGCGGGCACACTCCCTGTCCGTCACCTCAGAGGCAACACATGTATACATGCCTAAACCATATGCGTGTGCTCTCAGTCTCTCCTTTTCTCAGACACTTTAGTTAGACATTATCTGGGGAGAGACTCGAAGATATGTCCTCCAGACCCTGAAAAGCCCAACCTCAAGCTAAGAAAACTAAGAAAATTAGAGCTGATTAATCAATTGGTATTCTAGCAGAAGGTGAATCTGCAACTATCACGATAATCTTTCAATCTTTGGAGGGATACCATGGTGGAATCGTCTGCTACCGTTTGTAAACAGAATCATCAGTGAAAGTAAAGTCGACCCAGTTTTTTTCCAACATTTGCAATTTCTTTGGTGCTGTATTGGCAATATTCTCAGCTTTCACTTTGATTTGGGCTGCTTACGGTCTTACAATTGGTCGCTACCTTTTTACCAAGTCCCGAGCTCACCTGTAGGCTGTACCCAGGAACCTACCGTACACGGCAAATAAGAAAAAATTAAAAGGATACAGGCAGAGGGCAGAGTCTCTGCAGAAAAATATAACACCATACATTTCTAGTGGGTCATAAGTTAGTATTGAGAGGGATTCATTTTGTATGAGACCATACATTGTTTTTTTGTTGTTGATATTGTTTTAGGAAATTGCAGCATAGTATACCCTTTAAAGTCATTTTTTCAAGCAAAAATGTATAGTAAAAGTAGTAGGTAGGTCGTAAAAGTATATATGTTATAGTAAAATTAATAATTTTGGATATTTTTCACAACTTTCCTCAGATTTTATGAACCACATGATTAACCGATAAAATAATTGGCAAATTAATGAATATAAGAAGATACGGAAAGAATCACAAGTACACTTCTGGCCAGAAGGCTTATCCTGTGTAAATGGAAGGACATCTCCAACATATGGACATTGGATCAAGGATGTTATGTGTCATTTACAACGGGAGAAAATCCATTGTTTTATTTAAGGGTCAACTGCATGCTTCTTTGCCACCTGGCAACCTTTTTTTTTTTAACTTTTTTTTACTAAGTAAATGCTATACTCCCCTATTTCTGTCATTCAAATCAATTAATTTGTCGTCATCTTTTCCCTTATAAAATTTTTTATATACATTATATTTATATATTTATACATTCATATACATTTTTTATTCCTTTTTATTTATTTTAATTTATTTTTTATTTATTAATTAATTTTTTTCTTGTCTGTTAGATTTCCTTTGACTGGTCTGGCTTTCTCTAGCCTCTCTTACACAGAAATTGCGCAAATTTGCAGGAAAGCCCAATCCCTCTTCTTTCCGCATTGGCAGTATAAAAACAAAATCGGGGAGGGCGGCAAAATGCCGCCTGCCTTCTTGTGTTTATACAGAATGTGCCTTTTTCGAGGCAATGGGGGGGCGTGAGCAAGTAACAGAACGTGCAGCTCAGCGTGTGACGTAAACAGTGACGTACTGAGGAAAGCCACGGCTGGTCAGTCCTTCGGCGATTCTCTCGTACATCAGCCCGTCCTTCACGTTCCCGTCATCCGACGGTTAATAGCCTCCTCGTCAGTGAGGGCAAGGAGGGCGCGCAATTCTTTATCCCCCCAGTTGCTCATCTTCTGCTCTGCATCTCCTTAGTGCTGCTAGATACTCATTCCTGCTATCAGCTGTTTCCTGTTTTGAAGTCCACGCCTCCCACAAGTCATCAACAGCCCCTCCCACAAGTCATCAACAGACCCTCCCGAGGCAGAAAACCGCCTCGCTCTGTTTAGACCAAAACCGTTCCGCCAATATGACTACCCTATGAGGCGGAAAATTGGGCGCCTCAGATCAACTCGCCAATCCGGCTCTGTGTGTGTAAACGCTCGCAGCTGGCCGGCAAATCAGCCCAACACTTGCGGAAAATCTGGCAGTGTAAAAGGGGCTTCTGTTTGTTCCTGGGTTGATGGGTGGGTGGGGTTAAGCAGCTGCAGCAGTCGGCTCATCTCACTGCGTTGCAGAACAGGGCGTTTCAGGAGATCCTGAAGATCCACGTCCTGAATCAAGTCACACTATCGTGTGTATTTTATTTTGTTTTTGTCTTTTTTGAGCTGCTGGACAGCTGAATTTCCCATGGGGATAAATAAAGTTCTTTCTATTCTATTCTATCTCTTTTTGTCCTTATTGGTTCTGTCTTTGTTTATTAATACTCTGTACATCTTTATTGAATTACCAATGAAAAAACCGTGTTGTGGCTGTCTTACAGTAGGTGTTTAGCCCTCGTAACTGTGCTTGTGATGCATATGAAGTTACCATTCATGGTTACTAACTGATACGTATGTTATGTATATGAATGACGGTGCCTTGTTTACATGACGAGACTTTTTGTCACATGCAGTCTGGATTTCCTGTTGCCTCTTAAAATGTATTTTAGCTTCAAGACCATTGAGGCCAGTTTGATTTAAGTTGAGTTAATGAGTGATGCTTTGAATGTTTTCTGTTTCTTAGGCAAAGTGATATTCTACCCTGACCTTGATGAAGAGATCGATTTCCTTCATTCTGTCATCGCAAAACAGGAAATAACGGAGATCAAACCATCAAAAAAGCAATCCAAACATCCTGGTAAGAGCCCTGAGTTCAATCATGAGGCAGAAGTTAACAAACAAACCACTTCCTGTTTTGAGTAAAGAGGTGTGGGATTTATTCGAGCCTGAGGGCTGGTACTCTTGTTTAGAGAATGATTATTAATTTGCTCCCTACATGTTCTCTAATTGTCAATCATCTCCATCAGATATTGTGATTTTCCCTCATGGTAGCCTTCCTCACTCTCTCCACCTGCAGACACCCTCCTGACAGACGCTAAAATAAGCAGGACAGATGCCTCCGAACACAAACAGAGAAACCAGGATCGTCCCTTAGCTGAAACTCAGAATGCCACCACTGCGGCCCCTGCAGTTACTGCCCTCCCTGCCACAGCAACCCCCAAGCCAGGGGCCACTGGAGTGGAGGGCCGAGTTGGTCCTATAGCTGTGCCAGCATCAAGAAATGACAAAATTGTCATCAGTGAGTATGATTTAATTCCTCTGCACAGACTGGAAGGCTTTACTGCAACCAGGAAGTGAAAGCTTGATAGAGTTCAGTGCTGGTACAAAGTACTGTTGTAAATAGATGATGGATGGAAATCTAATCTAATTACATGTTAGAATTTTGTCATTTTGTCAGCCTCATTTTTTCATTAAGCAGTTTAGTGTCGACTGATGTTTGCAAGCAAGATTTTATCACTTTTTTTCTCCATTTTTTCCAACAGAAAATTCTTTTCATCCTTAATTGTGTTAGTTATCATTTTACACGAGATGACCTCAACAACTCATAATAAGCAAATGACCTAAGATTTAATAACATTTAGCACCCACTTAAAAATTCTCAGCAAGATTGTCATCTGACTCTCTGTTCCCCTTTCCTTTCCTCTTTTACTTTGTGTCGACCTGCAGTTATGATCTCCCTGTGTGTGGCAGTCGGCACTGTGGCAGTGATCCTGGCAACCATCTGTTACGTCAAGTGAGTCCGAATACGTGAATTCATTAGAAATTCAACAGAAAGCCATAACTGTGTTTTTGGTGCTGATTAAATTCTCTAAACCAAATGATTGGTCATATAAAGACCAGCCTGAGTGTGTTATAGTCAGATTTAATTCCAGTATAAACCACATGAAGGCAGTGACTGCAGGGCAACTGCAATATTTTTCAACCTGGATCTTATTTTTCCACCATATTTCTGTCAAGCAACGGATGAAGGCAACATTTTTTGATATTGTTCCAGTATTGAGTGCTGTAGCCAGCAGCAGTGTAACATTAATGGGCAATTTACATCCACTAAAGCCTCGTTTCCAACCAACGCTTTTGGTATGGTACCAAAGTTAACTCTTCAGACATGGTACCTAGACCCTCGGTCCGCTTTGCGTTTCCATGGCAAACAGTGCTCTTAAATGTGGACAAGGTTGTTGTCACTCACTGCTCTGTCCAGCACTCACTGTATTTCCTCATTACTGGTAACATAGAGGGAAGTCTGCACCCCATTTATCGTCCACAGAACGAGGCTGCATGCCGACATTTTCAGAACAAAATAAAACAGGCTGCAGTGAGAGTGTCTTTTGATAGGATATTTTAAAAAAGCAGGTTTGTGCATTTAGTCCTTCTCAGGCAAGCTCAGGGGTTTAGTGTTGCCAGAAGCCACAGGAACAACGCTCCACGATGCTTTTTTTTTTTTTATTCAGATCACATAATGTGGTCCAAATTAACATATATTTTTAAACACTTGAAGATCCACTCATTACTAAAAGTCTGTGTCATCCAAGAGAGACAATGCTCAAAGTTGCCGTATTGAAATTTAGGTGTATTGATGGATTTCACCTTAAAAGTCACAGACAGTCGACCCAGTGGATTTAAGTTATGTTTTCTCAGTCTAAAGCTGCTGTGAGAGGCAGGAAAACACCCTTTCATATTATAGTTACAGTTTACTTATATATGTAAGACTTGCCATGGTTTGAACAGTGGTTACATAGAACCAGCCACAACTCAGCCCTGAGCAGAGTGACCATCCGCTATTGACCAGTCAACGGACTGCAGTGTTCACAGCTCCACCTAGGTACCCCAACAGAAGGGTGACCAAAAATGGGGACGGTATGGAACAGTGCATTGGTACCATCCACAACTTTTCACGGTGGAAACGGAAAAAAATGCGTATGGACTTGAACTGAACCTTATCAGACTGTTTGATGGAAACAGGGTTTGTTTTTGCCACTAGCAGGCTCCGAAGTGTCTGACAGCATTTTAGAAAGGATCCAAGCAGAGGTGGATGTCTTAATTAAAGAGTAAGATCCTTTTTGTTCAACCAGCAACAGCCCAAAAATCGCTATCGCCGGTCCAACCAGACTCCATTTAAATAAACAGTAATTTTGTATTTTATCACTGTTCCAACAGCAACTGTGATTGGGTTGAAATAAACCCTTAATTCACCCAGATAGATGTGAAAACATGCTGCCTTGATACATGCTAAAATTACTGTTTATTTAAATGAAGTCTGGTGGGTGGCTGACAGTGAATTCAGAGCTATGTGTAATTAAACAAACAGGGTCTTACTCTTTAACAAAGAGGGCTATCTCTTTCAGGATCCTTTCCATAATGGCGTCAGACACTTATAATAATAATCTGAGCCTTTCGGTGGCAAAAACAAGCACTCACAGTGGATGTAACGTGATGGTGCACAAATGCCCTGACTGGTTATGTTGCAGCAGTTTTTAGGTACCCTTTTAGTGTAGCAGTATTAGTCAGTCAATTTTGAGTCATGCTGGTTGTTTAAAATCTTTTATTTATTTATTTATTTGTACATATTGATTACACCTGTTTGACCCTTGGAATCAAAGCCTACTTCCATTTGCCGTTCACGCATCATTAGCTGTGAGCTCAGTTTAAAGGGTGTTTCGATGCCAGAGGCAGGAAACAGCCCCCAGTGCTGCGGGTGACTCAGATTCATGATGCCCCCCCACAGGATGCAGAAAGACTCGCGTCTGGCTCAGAAGATCGACTACCCTGCTTTCGGAGGGACAGGCGTGCCTGCTGCCACAGCCAACGGTACCTCAGTAAGTGCACAGTTCGTCCTTCATGCAACTGCCATTGTTAACACTTGCCTTGTTTCCATTTCTCACTTCTTCTTGTGCGTTAACCACAAGTTGTGATAGTGAACTGTGAACTGAAGGTTCAGTTTCACAAACATCCACACTTTCTGCTTCTGCTGTGCCCTCAGATGGGAGATAAGACTCTGGCTCAAAATGCTCAAATGTATCACTACCAACATCAAAAACAGCAGATGCTCTCAATGGGAAAGTAAGTTTTTTTATATTATTCTATACTCTCTCTGCTACTCCCCCCTCCTTCCCTTTTCTTATCTCTCATGTCTCAACTTGAGATTTTCAGCCACATCCTCTGACCTCTATGACCTCTCTGTGCCTTAACTCAAGTGCGTTTTTTTTTCCTTCTGCAGAAACAAACCTGAACAGAAAGTCACTGACACCGAGGTCACATCAGATGAGGAGGAAGTGGGTGGGGACTTTACAGTATATGAGTGCCCTGGACTTGCACCGGTAAGTAGACACACACACACACACACACACACACACACACACACACACACACACACACACACACACACTAATCATTTCTGATGTTTTATGACTGAAAGTCAATTTTCTTTCCTCCTTGACAGACCGGGGAGATGGAAGTGAAGAACCCTCTGTTTGATGACTCGACTTTACATTATCAGGGGAATCACAAGTGAATGCTGACACTTAACACACACACACACACACATGGCCATTTCTTTGGAAGAAACCACTTGATCTCACACTGCATGCATAGAAATTGAGGATCCTGGCCGAGGCCGAGGTGATAAAAATGATTGTTTTCTTGTTGGCCCTTTACTGTATCAGCTTTTAATATTACTAATGTACATCGGGTTTCTTGTTAATTTATTTCTGTCACTGATTTGAAGCGTTTCTGTCTTTTAACATAATGTTTTAAGAGTCATCTCAGATATGTCCCTATATGTGTTTTTTCCTGTTTATATGTCAAACTCTAAATTAATATTTTCCTCTCCTCTTTTGTTACTGTCCTTGATTTCTGCAGCTATTTCCAAAGAATGTGATCCAATAGCAACATGTATACAAAACACACACACACATAAGCTGAGAAATAGGTGCCCTCTCCTTGTTTTGTCATGCATAGTTAGTGGCTAAACCACATTCCTAACAGAAACCCAGGAAATGTTAAAAATCAGACCTCTGTGATACCTCTGTGAAAAGACTCCCTGACACAACACAAGGTTTAGCATTGGAAATGTTACAGTTGGTGTTGCTTATTTTATCCCTTGTCATATAAGCTGCACATAAAGATTTTAAGATTATAGAATATAAGAAAATGAAGTACTTGATGATGTCTGTTTGCATGGTTTGACTGTACTGTGTTTGAATCATGGCAATGCTTTGATGAGTTATTCTGCCTCCTGTATGTATGCATCTCGTTGCTGGGGGAGGAATTTACAGTAAAAGTGACTCATGAGCACTTGAATGACGCTTTGGTGAAGGACTATACTGATGGATGTGTAGGTGGTAAATATCACTATCTTGTATCGTCCCTCTTTCCTCTCTGTCCTCTTGTCGGTCCCAAGTTAACCGTGCTGCAAAATGTACATACAAAGAGTGAATGTGTTCACTTTTTATAGATATTTGTACATGCAGACCAAGGATTGGAATTAAAAGTTTTTACCACATGTGAAAATGAATTTGTTTACCCTTGTCCTTTTGTGCTTCTCATTTTTGGATATTTAAAGACTTTACTGGAGATGGAGGCGATGACAAGAAATAAGGCAGCCTAGTTAGACAACATGATCTTCATGATCTGGCCCAGCATCGGCCCAAACTCGGCACGCTGGAAGAATGAAGTCAGGCCGCGTCCTGTTGCCTGACTTGGCTAAGACTCAGCATAAATGTGGTCCCAGAATCAGGCCGAAAAACTGGCCCAATCCCGGCTGGCGACTCTGCAATCACTGTGCTATTGTCAAAAACGACCTGGCCCAGCGTCTGCCCAGACTCGGCACACTGGAAGAAATTCGTCAGGCCGTGTCCTGTTCCTTGACTCAGCTAAGACTCGGCATGAATGATGCCCCTGAATCGGGCCAAATAAACTGGCCCAATTATGGCTGCCAACACTGCCATCACTGGATGAGAGGTGCAATAAGGGTCCAAACATTGAACCCTGTGCCTCATGGTCAGCACTTACAAATGGTTGTGAAGTAAAACAATAATACAGAAAGAGAAAGAAACAGTAATATATTAGGGGTTAACTGTGCTCATTGTATCTGGTAAGCAGTCTAATACATAATATCTGTGTTATTCCCTTTAACATCAGGCGATGCAAACTTATTCTGTGTTGCCAAATATTGTTCAAACTCACAAAACTTTATTTTAAAATGTAGTTTAGATCTCAAAATTTCCAAAGATAGCAAATATTTCAGACTAAATGTCTGGTATAGAATTATGCACAAGATTTTTATTTCCCATGGGGATAGTTAAATTAAATTAAATTGAATTGAATTATTTTTTAATTTTTAAAAATGTAACCTCTATTTAACCAGGAAGTCCCACTGAAATTGAAAATCTCTTTTACAAGACACACCAGGCCAAGGTAGCATCCAATCAAACACATTTAAAATGCAACAAATACAACATATAATACAAAAATCCACAATAAAACAACATCTATTCAAACATATTGGCCTCTCAAGTAAAACAAGCACACGTCTCTATCACCACGTTCTTTAAGATGCCCTTAAATTCATCACTGGATATAAGTTTCTCTAATTGTAGACCTTTTTGGAAGACTGTTCGATGTCCAAGGTGCAGAGTAGGAGAATGCGCTTTTCCTCAGATCTGTTAAAACCCAGATACATTTAAAAAGCAACCACTTGGAGGAGGGTAGCCGGTAACTACCAGAGCTGACACACAGAAGGGCGCAGAGGTAGGAAGGTAGATGAAATACAACTGCAATAGAAACATGGAGTCTTGGGTTTGAATATCTCACCCAGTGTCAACATCACATTGCTATAATTCAGAGCTGAAACAAAGCTGATCCAGACGAGAAGCAGAACCAGAGGGGCACAAGCAACATCTGAACACGTTTAGGACAATCAAAACATAAAAAATGACCATACTTTGTCCTGACTTTGTTCATTAAATTTAAGATCTTTAAGAGGAAGCTTGATATCAGGGAGTTCAAGAGAAAGGTATGATCAGCTTGAAGCAACGGAACAAACTATTTCAAAATATTTTTGGGCGAAACCAGTTTCACTTTTTAACGTCATTTACCCCTGATGTTATTGAGCAACTGTAGAGATACGGATTTACTTGAATATGTATTTAGTTTTGCTGAATCAGCAGGTCAAACTAAGGCGTTACACCCATTTCCTCTTCAGATCAACTCTGCCATCGTACATTCACCTTTCACCTCACAGTGTGACACATCTGGTGTGGCCTCTCTGCCTCAAGCTGCTGCTGACTTTCTGTCTGGTTTTTGGTGATCCTGTTTGACTTTGTGTTACCTTCAGTACAACGACTACACTCAGAAAGAGAGTGTGTGTGTGTGTGTGTGTGTTGGGGGTAGGGGCAGAGAGAAAGCTTGCATGTACCTCCGTGTGGGTTTTTGTGTATGTGCTTGTATGTCCGTGTGTGTTGGGGAGGGGAAGGGTCAGTCTCCCATCCCCATTGAGCCACATGCCAAGGGCCATTAAAGCCCTTTGTGCCGGTGGACAGTGGAAGGAAGGCAGCCATTGGCCCCTCGGATAAAAACCTGGGTGGGTGGAGGGTCTGTGAAGGTGGGTATCAAAGGCAGGGCCGTTAGGAAGAAAATCAAAAAGCCATCAGACTTGTTTGTGGGAGACGTTTGTGCTGCTCAACAGGATGGTCGGCATTTAGAATCCAGGGTTATTACTTTATCAGATCAGTGACTTTGAAAAGCAGTGACTGATATTTATGCCCTCTTAAATAAAAAAACATTTAAGTAAAGTGAGAAAAATTTTAGTTGTTTGTGGTTGTTGGCTTGGTTAGAGTACACTGTCTGCTCAGTAAGTTATTTTTAACTTGTCATGGCGAGAAATCTTAGAAGATGTGACCAGTTTGTGAGGCATTTCTCATAAACGCAAGATCTCAAAGGTGCTTTTTTAGTAACCATATGAACCGCTAAAAGAAACTAACACCATCTCCTGTTGAGGTGACAAGTGCAGCCAGCTCAGCGTGTCATTTCATGTGTGTAGACATGCCAAAACCCATACATCATCAAATACAAGACAGTGGCCCATGTGTCAAAAATAGAAAGTTGCATTCACAGCAACATTTCCGCAACTCGCTTGGGGATCAGATCTAATGTTCAACAAGTTTTTTTACAGCGGGACTTATCATCAATCAGCAGCACCTCACAGTCTGGTATCACGCAGACTTCAAATGCACACAGCCTACAGTGAAAATGTGAAGAAGAAGAGCAATAAGTTCAATGAACAATAAGTTGTCTGACATTTGGGTTCCAGGTAGTGGTGGTTTTGTCTCCACTGGTGTGACTGGTTGAGGTGTGCGACACATTCACACTGCTGCTGCATCAACAGGCTTTCTTTTGTCTGGAACTTTCTCCCTCTCTGTTTGACCAGACTTGCCCCGCGAGCAGCGAGCTGATCTCTTGAGGTGTCTTGAAGAGGCCACTTAAAAAGAACTAAAGACAAGATCTGAGACATCTGAGGGGGGGTTTGAACTAAATCCCCAAATACTCCCCTCACACATCTCCTCCTCACTGTACCGAGCCATTCAACACTGACCCCCCCTTCTTTGGACACCCTGAGAGCTCTGTCCTCTACTGTCCCTTTCTCTCTGAGGCCCTGCCTGAAGTCTACTGTCCCTCTTGCTGTCTGTCTTTTGCATGACAATTATTCTGCCAAGTCCATGGCCCAGGACAATGCTTGTATAGTTGGGGTTTGATGTCTTTTAAGCTATTGACCAGGCTCTTGTGGTCTTCCTATAACCACAATAACTTTGTATCTGGGAGGGACCAGAGAGTGCTGGTTATTGTAATAACTGCTGTTTGCAACCTGATTCAATCTCCCCGAGCGCACCATGAGATAACTCTGAGTTGTAACAAAATTATACATCTCGGCAAGAATTTGACGTGTTAGTCAGTTCTATGTTTTCTTTAGAAATTCTGCTACATAACCTCCTCTGATTACAGCTGGAAATCCCCCACCTCTCCACCTAATTCATGCTGCTAATGTCACCATCATTGACTGGAAAAAAACAGGTGCACGGTCCAGGGGACTTCTTGAAAATGTGAAAAACATGGCATCTCTTTTTAGACGATTATGCAAACTAATTTGGTGCAACTTGAGGTAAGAAGCCTTCCACATGCCACCCCATCCTTCGTCTGTTCTTAGCAGTACTTACTTTGCCCCCATTTGTTTTTTTTTTTTTTTTTTTTTTTTTTTTACAATTTTACATTTCAAATACAGGTAATCTATGTATGGTATTTATGCAGTTTTGCTTTTTGGTAGTCTGTGTTCTTTATGAAAACTCAAGAAAAACAAGTTGAAATAAAGATAATCCTCTAATTAATAGTTCAATATAACATTGATTAGCATGCACAGTCTGTTTTTTCCACCATTTTAGTTGAATTTTAGACCTTCTCATACTCCTATTGTTACTCTATTAGGCATTGGTTTTGCTTTAGCTCCTAGAAAACACTTCTATCTTGTGCATTTGTATATCCTGTCAGATATTTAACACTCTATTGTTATAAAACTGGGCCCAGTGAGTGAGTGACCCTGACCCGAGGAACCCACTGGTTGTCTGGTTGTGAATCATTAAAATTGTGGTATTGTAATTTGAAGTATTCTCCGCCACAAGATTTACCTTTGGGATAAATAAAGTTCCATTGAATTGAATTAAATTTATCACATAGAACAATCTGCAAAAGTAACATCATTATTCAAACTGTTCACCAGTCAGGTATGACTTTATTTTAAGGGCCCACAAGTCAAAACAATACTGAAACTGGGTGCACAAAGGATGAATCTGATGCTCTTTCATGTCAAGCTGAAGTTATATTCCTGCTTGATTATTGCACCTGCAGACAGAAGCTTGGTCCTTAGACCAGTTTTGAACCTTTAGGCCATATCAGACTGGGTGCGGAGGTATTGGCCCCAAGTGAACTCCCGGACCTGCAGACCTGGGTGAAACTTCGGCCTGGTGTTTGTTTCAGAGGACTGGAGGTGGAGGTTGGAGGGGGGAGGGAGGAGGAGGTGGGTGTGGGGCGGAATCAAAGGGTTGAAACTTATTGTTCCAATCTGAAAAGGAGCTAATGGTCGACCATCGCAACTCGGGATCTGAAATCCACGGGGTGCCCCGGGGCCAGGTCGTACAATGGCACCCCCTCTCCCTTCCCGCAGTGACTCTTCCTGCCGCAATCTGCGGCCAACGACTCGCACTGGGGGAGCGCATCTGTACCAGTGCTCCGGCCATCCAGGCTTTTCAGCGACCAAGGCTGAATGGGAGAAGGTCGCCTTAATGTTGTGGGTGATTTTATTATTTAGTCTCTAGTTTTCTTCCAGTTTGGCAAGAAATTCTGAATTAAAAGTGGCCAAAGTTTCACAGCATGGCACCATTCTGTCTGCAGCCTGTAGAAGTATTCACTTTGACAAAGTAATATTGAGACAGAAATCTTATTTTACTTTTTTAAAGAAGTACAAAAATCTGATTTACCTGTTTCCACCATTAAAACCAAAAGTGCACAATGCAATTAGCAGGCTAAAACAAACACACCCAAATATTAAGTTGGTAAAATACACACACACGTCGTCATGTGTGGCCCATCATGCACACAATCTCCACCACAAACAAGTCCTCACACGCTCAAAAACACTTTCTCCATGGGTGAAAAGTCCACCATGCATATCTCACGCTTACAGATCATTTACAGTAGCCACACATTTTTCTTTCTGCTATGTGTGTGTTGTTTATGAGCTGTCAAAACATCCCTAAAAGCATAAATTACCCTGACCCTGATCTGTTTGTCTCCAGTTCAATGTGACTCATATCATTATTTGTTTTTATCTCAGTTATTCAGTTTATTTTATTTAGTTAAAATGTCAGTGATTAAACAGAATTCAGGTCTGAATGACAGGGATTTTAATATCAAAGCCATCTACTTAAAGGGGAATAAATTAAACAAACCGAGCATTATAATTCATGCATGAGGTGCGTAAGTTTCACTGTTACAATATGTATTTACAGGAGCAGTGACCCGTGCGTATTTAGCAATGTAAATATGCTTTTCATGGTGACTTAGAGTTGTTAAATTATTAATATTTCCCCGTGTGATAGTTTTACATTGCAGGTAATTTGTTTTAAATTCACTTTAAAAGCCAAAGGCAGAGCTGGTCTGCTGCAGAAATGGCTCAGAGTTTATGTGAAAACACGCCCACTACTTTGGGAAGAATCAAGGTCATTCACAAATTCACCATCAGCTGTGCGCAATTGTCTGCGCCAGCCAATGGGCGTAGAGATAAGGCGATCTCCAACACCCGCAGCTGTGATTGGGAAAACCTGTGGAGCAGAGGAAGGAAAGGAGCATTTGAGCTTGAAGGTGAGGTGGTGTTAAAGTGAATTTCATGGAGTAGGCCGTAGGCGTATTGGTGGTTATGTTGCACCAAAAGGGCAACTTCTTAGGCCTACATTTTTTGCGCAAATTTCAACCATACAGATTTCTTTGTCGGGCAAGTGCTGCGGGGTTTCACCTGGTGAGCTTCTTCCTCTCTCAGTGCTCTTTGGTGTGTGCGTAAAAGTTAAACGGATGCAGGTGTAGAATCAGTCAACTTTTAACTCTAACTTCTTACGCGCGCCTGTGAGGAGGCTCTCACGTCGTTTGGAGGATGTCTGAGAGATCGCAGAGTCCGGAGTGCCAAATCCGGCCGTATGACTTCAGCCGGACCAACCATAGCACCCAGGGTATGGGTCTGGAGAGTTTGGGCAGCGCTGCGTCATTTCAGCTCCCTCACGGCGTCCTGCCAGACCCGAGCCTCTTCTACAACAAACCTGCGTACAGCGGCATCACACCGGCATCCGCGCAGACTTTTTTCCCTTTCCCACCAGTCACCGGTGACTATAGGGGGTCCGACCTGCAGGCTGGAGAGTTTGGGCAACCCAAGCACTGGTATCCCTTCGCTGCGCCCGAGTACACCGGCCAGGTACCCGGCGTAACCGCAGCTACCCAGCCTACAAACCTCAGTCCCCCCATCGCCGAGACCCGGGAGCAAATCAAACTGCCCGATATAAAGACTGAGAAGGACACCGGTGATGACTACTCAACGGAGGGGAAAGTCCAACAGTATCCGCCAACATCCGCCGCCATGTCCCATGGAGTTTTCTACCCTCCGGCCTGGAACCCGTCCTTCTGGCCCGGGATCACCCACATCACACCACCCGGCAACAGCAATCAAAATCCCTCAACTTCCTCTGCGTCCTCGCCATCAATGTCCCCGTCACCCCCAAGCAACGGGCTTCCAGGGAACGCGTTTTTCAGCGTGAATACAACCCAGGCTGCCACCGGGCCCCAGACGCAGAACCCGGCCTCCTCCACGCGGAGCAGCGGGTCCTCCAGCGGCGGGTGCAGCGACTCTGAGGAGGTAGGATCCTATTTTAACCAAATAAACTCAGATTATCTTTGTGGAAATCTGTCTTTTTAAAAATGCTTCAGTGTCACAACCAAGTGTGTTCAAGTGTTCAGTCTCAGATGTTATTTTTTATTTTTCTTATTCAGGAGAATCTTTCCACAGAGGAACTGGAGCAGTTTGCTAAGGAGCTGAAGCACAAACGCATTACCTTGGGTTTCACTCAAGCTGATGTTGGCCTTGCCCTGGGTAACCTGTATGGTAAGTTTGTTGCTTATATGGTGATAACTGTTGTATGTTTTCCCAATTTAAAGCAGATAAACCCGGACTGGTTTTATTCATTCTTGTGAAAATGCAGGAATAAACAATGGCTTGGCTTTTCTGTGACAGATGATACATTGAATTCTGACAAAGTGCCACAGTCTCAATATGATCAATGGGGAGCTACTCTTTAAACACTGTATGGTAGTCAATGCAGGCATACTTCCTGGATTCCTACTTTGGTGTGTAGATTGGTACTTAATGATGACCTTTACCTGCATCACTTATATAGGTAGCAACTTGGTCCATTTTGTGTATGTACGTTTGGTCAAGTGTTTTACCTTACTGTCACAGTGTGCAACTGATTGACACCTTTTGCTTTAGGTCAAAAAATCTTTTTTTTATATGTGGTATTTGTGTTCATGTAGGTAAGATGTTCAGCCAGACGACAATTTGCCGTTTTGAAGCTCTGCAGTTGAGCTTTAAGAACATGTGCAAGCTGAAGCCCCTTCTCCAGAGATGGCTGAATGAGGCAGAGACCTCTGACAATCCCCAGGATGTAAGTCTGCCACGCTCACATCTGCCGACTACTTTACAAGACAACAGATGATCACCAAGCTTCATGGGATCATTGGTCTTTTCAGGCCTGGCAAACTTCCTGCTGAGCAAACCTGAATCAAGGCCCTCTGGTGTTGTGAAATGTAATCTGCCCCCTAGTGGCCATGATTCAGCTGTTCAGTGATCACAAGGAGCCTCACCTGAACCTTGACCTCCATGTGTGGCACCCCCAAAATGGGACGTGTTCAGCATATATTAGACAAATCTTCATAAATAATGCTGTATTCAACACTGCACAACTAACCTGTTCCTGATTCCTCAGATGTACAAGATTGAGAGAGTATTTGTTGACACCAGGAAGAGGAAGAGGAGGACCAGTCTGGAGGGAGCTGTGCGCTCTGCTCTGGAGTCTTACTTTATTAAATGTCCCAAGCCCAACACCCAGGAGATCACGCACATCTCAGATGACCTGGGTCTGGAGAGAGATGTAAGTACAGACCCTGTAAGTGATGCTGTTTACCCTTTTTATTTTGAAGGAGCTTGTATCAAGTTGGTAACATCTTTCAAAATGCTGCTCCTGGCAGGTCGTTCGTGTTTGGTTCTGCAACAGAAGACAGAAAGGAAAGCGCCTGGCCTTGCCACTAGACGAGGAGTGCGACGGCCAGTACTACGAGCAGAGTCCCTCCCCACTGAACATGGCCCCTTCCCCTATTCCTAGTCAGGGCTACCCTTCTTCCAGCTACCATGGTGCCCCTCCTCCTACACTCTACATGCCCCAGCTCCATCGGCCTGATGTCCTGAAACAAGCCCTACACCCCGGACTGGTTAGTCACCTGACTGGATAAACATACTCTGGTAGTCCCGGCCAGAACCACAGATTGCCATCCCAAGCCTCTCTGTCAAACCCAACTCAAGACTAGCCTCTAAATCCAGCAACCAGATCAGCTGATCATATCGGCGGATCCTAAACAACCCAGGCGTGAAGGCTCTTCTGACCACAGCCGTAGGATGGATGATAGTGGTTTCCTGTTCTTGTTTTGATGGCAAAACTTAATGAACTGCCATTGGCAATATCTTCTTAAATCTGCAGCTCCCAACAAATGCTTTAACTTCAAACCAAGAGGGAAACTTAAACTGAACGTGCCTTTCTGTTTCTTAAATTGTATGTGTTCTTGGATAATGCATTGCATTGTAAGTTATTCCGCAGGCTGTAATCATTGCAGGTTTAGAACAACGCTAAAGTGAGATCAGGTGCTACAGTATGCGGTCCAGTTGCGAAGTAAGGATGGTTGTGGAAATGTCAGTTTATTAGTCAGGGTATTCCTGCCACTTATGCTACACCCCGGGCAGGTTTTCTGTGGTGCAGATCAGGAAAGATTTGGGTTATCACAGGAATGAAGTTGTTAGCTGGAACAAAATTCATCTGCGACAGTTTGGTCAATGTTTGTGCAATACCTCTGTGTCCCATCTGAATCAAGCAGCTACAGTATTTGTCACTGAAATGGAAATTCTCACACAATTTTCCATTTGTTTTTGCACAAAGTTGCTTTTGTAATCTTGAGTGATCTTTTTTGAAAATATGTCCGTTTTGTATAATGAATCCAGATTTTTGCCCTATGGTTGTTGATGATTATTGACGTCTTTAGCAAATATTTTTTAGCATCAATGGGGAGCAGTTAGATTTAAACATGTTGAGGGAGTTGTGATTGTTACAATTGTCTTTGCTGCTAATCTGCCAATTGCACACTGCCAGTATTTTCACTGTCTCAGTTGGATGGCAATGAGATTAAGTCTGACCTGATTTGGATCAATTATGCTGTCGAATTGTATTTCAATACCTCAGTTTTGCTTTTATTGTAAAAGGTTTTTATGTCAATGAGATGTTGATACTAAAAGTCAAGTTTGGGTGCTCACTGGAGTATTTCTCTTGTTTGGTATTGTTTTAAGAAGTTGTTTTTTTTACTCGGATGACTAACTTTTAGACATAAAGACATTAAATGTCTCCTCGACTGTACTTTACATGACTCAGAAGTCCCTGTAGATTACCATGAAATTATTAGCAAGACCAAACTTTTAAGCGTTATCACGCAACACTGAAACAAGCCTTTAAACCAGAGTTCCTCCGGTATTAATGCTAACATAATATTGCCTCTTTAATAACCTATCAAATATTTACAAATGTGTGAATGTGCAATCATAACTGTTCAACTATAACCCAACTTTTTCTACTGTGACACATTTTGGATTAAGTTAAATGGATTAAATTCTAATATATTGAGATGTTTTCAATCAAAACACCCTGAACCGTAAATGTATCCCTGCTTCTAGTTATCAAGTAAAATTGACTTGATGTTGAAATGTTTGAGAACTATGTGTAAACTGCTGAAGTATTGCCCTTTTTTTTTTTTTTTTAAATCTCCAGTAAATTTTTTTTGTCCACCAGTTGGTTGTGCAGTTGCAGTTTAATAGCGAGCCTACTGCTTATAGTCTAATGTCTTGATTCACAACAGCATATCGAAGGAAAGTCTGAGGAACTGGGTAGTCATGGTAGTAACTTTGGTTCCTAAAAAGGCATGTCAAAATGCTGACATACCTCCTGTTTTGCATAGGTTTGAGGAAGCTGGGCTTTATTTATAGGTCACACGTAGCTTGTGGTGTTCCCTGCAATTAGGCTCAGTGACCATTTATTTCTTAAGTAATTTTTATTGGCATGAAATAAACAATCTGACAGACCAAACTCTTGGTAATCTTCAAAATCAAATACAGAGCAAGTGTAAAATTACAAATATCAAATGCAAAGAAAAGACTTTTTGATAAGACATTCAACACAGTATCTGTAGTTTGAAATGCACTGCGATATGACAAGATAAAAGATTTTACGTTAACAGAATGAGCCCTTAAAACTGCTCAATTGCAGCAGAGTGGAATTTGTCATTAATAAGCAGCCTCCCTTTTTTTTCCAAGGCATCTACAAGAAAGTATTTAACGGAACACCAAAAGCAGAACTTCAATTCTTCAACCTTTATGTTTTGTGTGTTTTAAAGGCCTCGACCATGATGGGTCCACCAGAGGTCACTCAGAAGTTTTTAACAGATGTACTTGAATAAAATTACATCAGCCTGTCAGTGCTATTTACAGTAACCTTTGTGCTTGTTGGTTGTCTGTACAGTACATGTGGTAAAGGGTCCAGTGCATGAGATTTAGTGGCATCTAGTGGTGAGGTTGCAGAACTTTCACCATGTGCCAAGTGTGCAGGACTATGGTGGCCAATGTGAAAAAGTGAATGGCCCTATTGAAAGCCAGTATTTGATTTGTCCATTGTGGACTACTGTACAACCTAGTTGACTCCTGGAAGAGGACCATGGATGCATATTAATTACTAGATACTGCAGTAGATAGATACTGGAATTGCTCATGTGCATATGCCAAAGAAGTTTCTAGACTCTGGGTTGACTTTCAGGTCAAGTGGTGCTGCCAGTGAGTTTCCATTTGACTTGACATTATGATGATGTCACAGATTTTTAACTATTTTTCTTATGTTGAAAAAGTTTTCTTTTTATGAAACCTCTATGGATCATAAATTCATAGTAGAAAGAATCATAAATGGCCTTGCTTGATGTTCAAGGTTTCCTCTCAACAGTTTTACAGACATCTCTTTTTTGATGGTGGTCTATGGGGAAAATGCTTTTTAAGTTGCAGGGGATTTTTTTTTCGCCGCAGTACCACCAATGGCCACTGTTGAATAGAGGAAGCAAGGCTGAGCTGCTTTCCTTAGGGCCTGGAGAGGATCCGCATTGATTGTAAGTCAATGAAAACATAATTATGAGTATTATACACCATTTCTGCCAAATAGATGCTCCTAAATCCTACACACTGGACCTTTAAGGCTGGGAGTCATTGCACAGTATAGGCCTGTGTTTATACCAGTGCCCTCAAAGTGGACTGAACTATATGCTAAGTTGAGTTAAACTAAAAGGAATAGTTACACTTTTTGTGAAATGTGCTTGTTTGCTTTCTTGCCAAGAGCAAGGTGAGAAGATTGATACCATTCTTAAATTCGTACAAGACATGTGGAAGCGACAGCAGGTTAGCTTAGCTTAGCTTAGCATAAAATCCACCTGCCAGCACATAATTAACATGTTATATTTTGTAGGTTTGGACAGAGCTAGGCTAGCTGTGTGCTAAGCTACATTAGCTGGCTGCTGGCTGTAGCTTCTTATTTGTTGTGCAAATGTGAGAGTGGTAGCCCATCAGCCCCATCGACCTCTTGGAAAAAAGCGTATTTCTTTAAAAGCCAAACTATTCTTTTAACTCTGAAGAGGTCAGGTGTTTGGTATAAAGTGCTATAGTTAGAGGTGCTAGGATTTTAATTCACTTGGTTGTTGTTCTTAATATGAAGTAGTTAGTTGTGTTGGTTGTGTGCATATATATATATGCATGCTTCCACAATGTCCTTGCTTGGATAAGGTTTCCTGCACTATTGGTTGCTCTCCTTTTCTTTTTTTAAATCTGTTGTTCAGCCATGTTTCCCTTGATCTGATTATCACAGTTTGGCAATTTATTTAATTGGCACAGCATCAGCATTAAAACTGAACACATTTTGAAAATATGCATCTCGAATGACAGAAGGACAATAAGTCCTGACACAAACAATGAGGTCATGATGTCTGCTGATATGTCAAAAGTAAGTGACACATTAAAGGGATAGTTTGGATCTTTTAAAGTGTACGATGTACTTATCCAAAATCAGTGTATTACCTACAGTAGATGTCAGTTGTCACGTCCCCAGTTTGGAGAAGCAGGCAGGAGTACTGCCACAAAAGCTAAGTAATGTGCCGCTGTGGAAGGGGCCAGCAGCAAAATTAATTATAGCCACCTTAACATGTCATTATCAGTTTAAGAGTACGCTACATTTAAGATATTTTCACTGTTGTACCTTGCCATTAGTCAACATTTTGCAGCTGGGAACTAAAGTTGTTTTATCACCCATAGCCAGACTTCATCGAGAAAAGCAGTGATTTAACAGTGCTGGATACAGGAGCTGCTGGTCTACCGCTGCCTCGATCAGTTCGTTTGTTTGTGTTATTGTGTGACTTTGGGATTTAAAAGGGTTCGTTTGGATTCACCAAAGTTACACAATAACACAAACAAATTAACTGATTGAGGCAGCAGTAGATAAGCAGCTCCTGTGTTCAGCAAGATAAAATCACTGTTTTTCTAAATGGATTCTGGGGGCTTTCACGAAACGGGGAACTGAAGCTGTTCGTGGCTTCCCTGTCAGAACGGGCTGTTTGACGGAAAGGTAAAGCTCTGAAAATGTTTTAAATACATTGTACACTTACATTTTTAGTGATTTTTTTCAAGTGGGACTTGAATTAGGTGGCTAACATCTGTTTTGCTGCTGACCCCATCCACAGCAGTGCGTTGCTTTGCTTCAGCAGTGGTACTGCTAACAAACCAGGAGCTTGCTGACCGACATCTACAGCATGTAATACGCTGACTATGGCTAAGTACCCCATACAACCCCACTTTCAAAGATCTGAACTATCCCCTAAACAATTACTATGCAAGCTCAGCTGTAATTAGCCTTAACCCAGGCCTCTAGGTCGGAGTAAACTTTCTCCTGAGGTAAACTGTTGTACTTCAAACAGATCTTGCACACTCTCTCCCTCCAGTCTATGGACAGCTTCACTTTCCACTGACGCTTCCAGGTGAAATACTCACTATAGCGTTTCTTGTCCTCTGCAAGCTGTTGTAGATACTTTCCCAAGTCTTTGACTGATGCAAACTCATCAACATGGATGAAAGAATTAGGTGGAGCCACGGCTTTATAATCCTCTAGTGGCGGTCCAAGGACGACAGGCACTGCCCTGCCCTGGTAAGCATTCCTCCACAGCTTCTCTGTGATGTAATCTTTTGCAATTGAATTCTCAAAAGCCAAATAGAAGTAGCAGCGAGAGATTGTAGGTAAGAGAGCTGAAGAGCTTAGACGTGCCTTTGACCACCGACCGTAAACCTTCACGGGAACTGTGGCATTGAGCTCTTTGTACACTCGGCTTCTCTTGTGGTGGTTCCTGTAGTTGCTGACCACCCAGCAGGCTAAGAGGCTCTTATTCTGAGGGATGTCTTCCACTAGATGCTCTTCAGCCTCCTTAGGTAGCAGCTCGCCGTATGGCACAGTGACATCAGCATCCCTCCTGTAGGTTATAGTCATGTTAAAAATGTTGGCATACTGACTCAAGTTTCCATTGTGAGCCGGGGCTTCAAGGGACATCCAGGCCCACCTCTGGCCCTGCGGCCGTGGAAGGTCAAGGGGCAGCTTTTGTTGGCGTAGTGCCAGCTCTCTGTTGTGGAACACCACCACATCAGCTGAGGGGAACAAGGAGCGCTGGTCCACCAGTTTACAGTGAGGGATGCGGTAGAGATCCCAGCAAACATCACCCTTCAGACTGAACGATCTGCGTGAGGGCCAGTGCCACAGCAGGATGGTGACGTGTCTACTGCTGTTCGAGTGACGGAAGTTGGCAGGAATTCTGGCTGTCAGGGTCTGGAATCCTCTTGGCCATCCACTGAGAAGACCCAGTGGTAAAACACAGAGAAAGGAGAAGAGGAGGCGCCTCCTTTTTGAGCTGAGTACAGTCTTTGTAGTGTTACCACACTCCTGTCACAAAAGGGAATTAGAAGTAGGATTATGAAGGAGTGATGAGATTTTGTGGCTTTGCCATGTATATAAAGCAGATTTTAAATTGGATGGTCCAGGTAAAAAGAAACAGCTGGAAAAGACTCAAGTAGAGTGCTCCTGGGGTGAGCTCATTGCAGGTGTCAACAGTATTTATGTAATTACTCTCACTGACAGAGGGGGGAGACAAAGGTTCCACACTCCAGCTTTAAGCACATTTATTATAAATTGTATATGCTTAACATCTAAACTAACCATTTTGCAAACTATGCTGCTGTGTTTTAAAATTTTGGATGCACTCTATTTGTATAATTAAAATCATACAGAATCCTTTAAATTATACCCTCATCTACTATAATCGCAATTATAATTCACTATTCTTTAAATCCTTGGTATAAGTCACTGGTGGACCAACAAACATATTTATTGAACTCATAAAAAAGTACATTTTCAGGGACATCATATTTTATTCAGTGCGTCAAGTTTCCGTTCAAAGTCTGCTCAAGGTTACAGCTGGGTGCTTACAGACAGTAACGAAACAGTTGGTAAGTGTGACCCTGCACTGACATCTGTAAACAGGAAAAATGAGACACGATCTCAAAGGGAGATTCTTAGGGTGTGGCAGTGTGAAGTAAAAACAGTGGAAACCAAATTAATTTCCTTAGAGCTACTGATGAATGAAAACACCATTCTGTGCAGGCCGTGCAGGTTTTGTTTCCATGTCTGATGACTATAATGAGGACTCACCATCAGGTCCTCCAACGAGCCAGCCTGTGACTGCTTCTCCACGACTTCAGAAACTTGTGTGTAGACTTAATTTTTTTCTATTCAGACAAATAGGAAAAAAGCAGAAAGTCATAAGTGCTGTAGAAACCAAACCACATATTTAGATCCATTCAATATTTCATGCAGTTACTCTATAAATCTTTTCTGTAACATCTAAGGAGGGATAAAAAAAAAAAGAACATTTTAGTTGATGATTTATAAGATAAATTTGCATTTTTTACATTAAATCAATCATTGAGACATTTTTTTTTTTTTTTTTTTTAAATTTGCAAGCCTTACTGCTGTACAGGATGTGTTTCCTTTTGAGAGAGGACATTACTGAATGTGAAATCATAAAGAAAACAGGATTGTGTAATAAATTACAAAATTGAAATTAGAGGGTCTCCCTTCTCGCAACACTTTAACAGAACTGTGTGCAAATAAGGAACTAATGAAGACTCACATAGAGTGTGAGGCACATAAAGGACATATTGAGAGTAGTGTAAAACAAGAAGCAAAGAACTAGAAGCAAATTTATAATGATTATCTGTTCTGTACAACATCTATTGCACGTCTGTCCATCCTGGAAGAGGGATCCCTTCTCAGTTGCTCTTCCTGAGGTTTCTACCATTTATTTTTTCCCTGTTAAAGGATTTTTTGGGGGGAGTTATTCCTTATCTGCTGTTAGGGTCAAAAGGACAGAGGGATGTCGTATGCTGTAAAGCCCTCTAAGGCACATTGTGATTTGTGATATTGGGCTTTATAAAAAAAATTGAATTGAAAAATTGAATAGATACTCTGTTTTTTCTATGTTAGCATTACTGAGAAAAGGCAAGCACATATAGAAGAAAACACCAAAATGAAGATGCTGTACACAGTTATGGACATATTTATTATTTCAGCATGTGGACACTACTGCAAAAGTGCGTAAGATAAACTCTCCATTTCTGTGGACTTTATTAAATTTGGATGGGACAAACAAAATGTTAACTTTCTGGTTCCAAAACAATATGTAACACACAGTGTTTTCTGTTTTTTTCCCCTTTTAAACACCACCTTAAGAATGATGTTGCTGCTGTTATTGCATACTGCAGGCTGCAAGGTTAATATTGCTTCATCCCCCTAATTCCGGTTTTCACTACACAGCATATTCTATATAGTAGGGCAGAGGGCAACAAAGCTGAACAAATGTTCCACCACATAACGGTTTTTGCATCAACAAATCATTTGTGTGTGTTCTCAGGCTCTTTATACTACCTGCTGCTGTCATGCCTCGCACTAGCTGAACACAAGGTCGGCATAAAGAGCAGCCTGCAGTGTAAAATAAGGGAAAGTAAGCAGAACCACACTAAGGGAAAAACAGCAGCACTACAGCTCAAACCACATCAATGATTAGAACATGTAAAAATAGACTTCACCGGTTACACCTGTCATCCGGTAACATAAAACAAACTGCTCAGAGTTTAGTTTAATTTAGTTTAGTTTTTGACTTAATTTTTAGACTTAAAGTAGGTGCACGTATTATTGGATATTATTACAATAATTCATTTTCTTTTTATAGTTGAGACTTCAGCACCAACTGTGAACAGGATGTGGTGAAAGATTTATGTTGGCAGTGGCACTCTTCTTTTCACTGGCTGCTGCGGAGTATTAGTGGTGCAAAGGGCAAACCAGTTTGCTCTCAACTCTGCATGTATTTATTCAACAGTAGACTAAACTATCGGCTTTGACATACAGCTGATGATTTTGTACTTCTTGCCAAAGAGAGATTACAAAAGAAAATGTGTCTCAGAAGTCAGACCACATTGACCAGTAAGATGCATTACAAAGAAAACCCCAAGCTTCCTCCACTAACCTGATCACTAGACGAGCGGTCTGTTCTCCGTCCTCACTCACCACTGATACCATTTTTGGTCGCTGCTGGTAGGAACGTGATGATGAGCTTGATGCGCCTAAAAACCAAAAATGCAGCCCCCTTTTAAAGAAGCTGAGGTGTGGCTCTCTGTAAGATTGTTGAATATGATATGAGCTCAGCATGGTGCTACATGCTCACCGCCTCTCTGTCCATCTGCATCTTCCAGTTCCTGCTTTCTAATAAATGTGATACCCCTGATTCTGCTTCTTCATCTTTCTATGGCAACACTCTGCAAGAACAACTGATCATATCACAAGGTGTTTGCTGCATGTGTGCACTGGTGGGAAAAGAGGAAGTGTTGAACAGAGTTAACATGGGGGTTACACAACAATGAGCATACATCAGTGAGTCATTAGTGTAGCTCTGTTATGGAGAGTAAAAAAGATGACCAAAATGTAATGTGATATATAAATGTAGTGGTGTGTAAAAAAGTTTGGGAGGAGGAAGTAGTTAATTATGTGTCACTGATACAAACAGATTACCATAAAGAGTACTGATGCGCAGAATATTAATTAACTTGTGGCAAAGGCACTGAACAAGTTTCTTTTTAATGACTGTTTGCATGTGTGGTTCATGTTTTGCACCCCTTTGATTAGTTTCTGTTGTTGATTGGGCTCTTTTTATTCTCTTAATGTGATAGAGTTGGACTTTAGTGCACTAAAACATGAGCTAAAATCACAAATCTAAAATATTCTTGAGCAGCAAAGACTCTGTTGTTCTGTCTGTTGATGGGAAAAAAAGCCTAAAACACCATGAAAAGTTTGACTTTAAGGACATCTGCCTTCTTGGCAGTATTGCTAATCAATACAGCAAATGCCACCCTCATCAGTCTCATTAGTGTAAAGAAATGTATAAGCTGATACTCATGAACAGGAAGTGGCAAACCAAACAATATCTCAAAATAAAAGGTCATATTCCAGGTAATAACTGACTGATATGGTCTTTGCTCTGTTGTTGTCATGCGCATATCGACACAAAGGAAACTTATTATGTTGAACTTTTCGAAGCCCAGGATAGGGAGGCACCTCTGTGTGCAGTTTGCATGTTCTTCCTGTGTCAGCATGGGTTTTACTCCAGGTACTCCAGGTACCTCCCACAATCCAAGTCTTAATTGCCTGTGTATGTGAATGTGAGCATGAATTGTTGTCTGTCTCTATGTGTCAGCCCTGTGATAGTCTGGCCACCTGTCCAGGATGTACCCCTACTCTCACCCAATGTCAGCTGGGATAGCTCCAGCCCCCCCGCGACTCTTAACAGGATAAGCGGTAATGCAAGGTGAATGAATTAATAATCACTTCTGATTATTTGAAAAACAAGCATAATCTGTTTTTAACACTGTTCATCTGTAATATGCACTGTTTATCTTTATTCTGCCATCTATAAAATCAGTAGTGATGGTTTCTTGTTACAGTTGATCTTACAGCTTAATGAATACCTGAACAGTACAGAAACTGCTTGTACTGCATTTACAATCAAACTGTGTCACATCCAAATATTTAACTGCATCTTTAGGTTGTATGATAACATTTTTGTCAGTATACTAAAAGATCACAAGAGGGCAGTGTGCTACAGGATAAGACAGATGGATGACAGACGAAATTCAGTGCGAATGAATTCACACTGAATTTATGTTTGTTATGTGTTTTTTTTGCAAGGGTGGAGCACCAACCTGGCAAAGTGGGCCACTGTCCCAGGGGTCAGGACCCCAAGAGGCCCCCAAAGCCCCAGGTTCATGCAGGTACATTGTACATTTATTATATGTAATTTGACCACATGTAATTTTTTTATATAATATGCTTTTTGATACATTGACTTAGATGTGGCCATTTGTACATTTTATTTATTGCTTGTATTTTTACTGTGGCTCAGGAGGTGGAGCGGATAGTCCACCAATTGGAAAATCACTGGTTCAGTCCCTGGCCCCTCAGTCTTCATGCCGAAGTATCCACGTGAACGTTAAGGTGAGCACCATGTATGGTAGCATCAGCCACCACTTTGGTAATGTGTGTGTGCATGTGGGTGAATGTGACATGTTGTATGAAAGTACTTTGAGTGTCAGAAGAGTGGAAAGGTGCTGTACAAATGCAAACTTTATTTACAACTTTTAATTTCACACATTTATTTAGTGGCATGGTGGTGCAGTGGTTAGCATGTTACCTCACATTAAGAGGGTTCCTGGTTTGAACCGCAGGGTGGGGGAGCCCTTCTGTGTGGAGCTTGCATGTTCTGCCTGTGTCAGCGTGGGTTTTCTACGGGTACTCCGACTTCCTCCCACAGTCCAAAGACATGCAGGTTAATTGGTGACTCTAAAAACCAGCCATAGGTTTGAATGTGAGTGTGAATGATTGTCTGTCTCTATAGCCCTTTTTAAATAGGAATTGTGAAAATTTGCAGGAAAGCCCAATCAGTCTTCGTGCAGCATTGACAGTATAAAAACAAAATCGGGGAGTGCAGCGAAATGCAGAATTGCCTTTTTCGGGGCAATGGGGGGCGTGAGCAAGTAACAAAACGTGTACCTCAGTGTGTGCCCATCCGGCTCTGTGTGTCTAAATGCTCGCAGCTTGCCTGCTGACAGCCCAACATTCTAGGGACCTATCCGAGGGTACCCTGCCTCTTGGCCAATGTCAGATGGGATAGGCTCCAGCCCCCCGTGACCCCCAGTAGAATAAACAGTTGTGAAAAAAAATAAATAAGTAAACAAATGAATAAATGGATATATCTATTTTACTATGTTTTAAGATGTTAATTTTTACTCTGATGACTGATTTTTAAACATGACGATATTAAATGTCATTTAGTCACTTCTCTTGTCTGTACCTTACATGACTTAGAAGTCCCTATCCTCCTGAGACCCCAAACGTTTGTTTGGCATGCATTTTCAATTTATCCTTGCTAATTGGTATAAGTAGGACCTGATAAGTATAAAAAACTAAACGCTGTCAACAATAATAAAGTCACTACAGTCACTAAAAATACCTCCTGTTTGTCATAGGTTTGACGAAGTTGAGCTTCGTTTGGAACACATGTTGTTCATGATGTTTCCTGCAATGGCACTCCGTGACAATTTCTTTCTGTCTTTATTGATTTCTAAGTCATCATTTTTATTAGCACGAAATAAACAGTAAACAGACCAAACCCTTCATCTTCAAAACCAAATACAGTACAAATATAAAGTGACAAATACTGAATACAATACATTTATTACATACATTTATTGTATTTTTTATGTACCAAAAATGCACCATGCATCAAAAAACCAAAGCAAAGTCCTTCTAACTAAAAACCCTTCGAGACAATAAATCCTTTTCTGACTCTGATCTTCCCCCCCTTACTTTCAAGGAGGGAGGCATCTACAACAAAGTATTTAACATAAAACCAAAAGCAAAACTTGTCTTCAGTTTTTCAACATTTAACGTTTTCAGTGTTTTCAAGACCTCCACCACCGTGTGTCCACCAATGATCACTCAGTAGTTTTTGATGGATGTAGGCTTCTTAATTGACCCTTTGCTAAGTTCCGCCCCCTGAATGCAGACTGGCCAATCAAAACATAGCATTTGGCCGGCTCAGACCATGGTCCGACAACAACACAGCTGTGCTCCATTGACTCTAATGCAGACATCTCAGATTTCCTTCATTTTCAGGCTGGTTTTGTGGATTTGGAGCTAAATGTTGTGCCTGGGGCACGTCATGTATTAATGATACTCGTTACCTGGAGAGGTTGGAAAAAGATATACGTTTCTTCCCTGTTCCAAAACCAAAATCAAACCCTGAAAAGTGTAGGGTTAGCTAGCTAGCTACTGAAGATATAGCCTACTGAATGTATACACATGCTGCTTTTGCTTTTTGCTTTTGCTGATATTAAACCAACTTCGTGTCATCACATTGTGCGCAGACGAACGTTGTTTGACCTTCTCCACAGATCCCTGCCCGTCCTGCAGCGGAAGTCCAGGTGCTGGCAGCGGCACGGGGGCGAAGCCAAACACCGTTTATCTGCACACACTGTGATGCCACACAGCTAGATCAATATCAGTGAAGTTTCCCTTTATATTCATTGTCTTCTGTGTTGATCAGCAGTGATATGGTGGTTCACTTTTACACTGTGATCTGTAGCCTATAGTTGGGCTTTAGCTTCTAACTATCCTTGTCCTTTTAACCTGTTGTTGCTGCTGAGTCAGTTTGACATCCTGGATATATCCTTCCAAAAATATGATAATATTTCTTCAGGGAGTGCAGTTAGTTACAGTGTGGGCTCCATGCTTACTCCGACAGCTTGTTGGACCATCACAACGGGGCGGGGCTTTGCGAAAGGTCAACTGCATCAGAGACTATAGTGCTATTTCCAGTAACCTAGTTGGGTGTCTGTGCAGTACGTGTGTTAAAAGGTCTAGTTTGTAGTAAATACTTCACAACTTCTTCATCTAGCGGCGAGGTTACAGAACTTGTCCCATTTACCAAGCGTAGGAGCATTATGGTGACCTGCGCAAAAACGCAAATGGCCCCATCTAAAAACACCATGGTGGACTCTGTAGGAAACAACCTTCTCCTTATGTAGACATACATTGCTCATTTTAAGGCAAGGTAAACACAAAGATTCTTAGTTTCAGGTGATTATAAATGATAATAATAATAATAATAATAATGACTTTATTAAGGACACAAAGAGAGGTCCATAGCATACCGCACAAAACAATACAATATAATAAATACAATATGTATATGTATATGTATATGTATAAACTATTGAAAACAATATTATATACAATTCTGCCAAATAGATGCTCCTAAATCCTATACACTGGACCTTTAAGGCTGGGTGTTATTGCACCATATAGGCCTGTGTTTATATCAGTGCCCTCAAAGTGGACTGAAGTGTATTCTATGTTGAGTTTTAAACTGAAATGAATAGTTACACTTTTGTAAAATGTGCTTATTTGCTTCCTTGCCAAGAGCGAGATGAGAAGATTGATACCATTCTCGAATTTGAACAAATAATGTGAAGCTACAGCCGGGTAGCTTAGCTTAACATAAAGCCTGGAAACAGGGAAACAACCAACTTGGCTCGGTCCAAAGGAAACAAAATCCACCTTTTTAAAAGTATCTTTGTCATATTTTTATTGTAACTTTCCCATTACAGGGAATTCCTTGTAGGTTAAAACCTATTTGGTAATAAATCTTATTATGATTCTGATTCTGATTCTGATGTAGTAAGCGATACCTTAATGACTAGGCAAGCTCAGCTGTAATTAGCATTGTTCCAAGCCTTTAGGTCGGAGTAAACTTTCTTCTGAGGTAAACTGTTATACTTCAAGCAGACCTTGCACACTCTTTCCCTCCAGTCTGTGTACAGCTTCACTTTCCACTGGCGTTTCCAGGTGAAATACTCACTATAGCGTTTCTTGTCCTCTGCAAGCTGTTGTAGATACTTTCCCAAGTCTTTGACTGATGCAAACTCATCAACATGGATGAAAGAATTAGGTGGAGCCACGGCTTTGTAATCCTCTAGTGGCGGTCCAAGGACGACAGGCAAAGCCCCACTTTGGTAAGCATTCCTCCACAGCTTCTCTGTGATGTAATCTTTTGTGATTGAGTTCTCAAAAGCCAAATAGAAGTAGCAGCGAGAGATTGTTGGTAAGAGAGCTGGAGCAAGGAGGGGTGTCTTTGCCCACCGACCGTAAACCTTCACGGGAATTATGGCATTGAGCTCTTTGTATACTTGGGTTCTCCTGTGGTGGTTCTGAAAGTTGCTGACTACCCAGCAGGCTAAGAAATTCTTATTCTTAGAAACGTCCTCTACCAGGGGTTCTTCAGCCTTCTTAGGTAGCTGCTCACCATAGGGTATACTGATGTCAGCATCCCTCCTGTAGGTTATGGTCATGTTGAAGATATTTGCATACTGACTCAAGTCTCCATTGTGAGCAGGGGACTCCAAAGTCATCCAGGCCCACCTCTGGCCCTGTGGCCGTGGAAGGGACAGCGGCAGTTTTTCCTTGCCGATTTTCAGCTCTCTGTTGTGGAACACCACCACATCAGCTGAGGGGAAGAAGGAGCGCTGGTCCACCAGTCTACAGTGAGGGATGCGGTAGAGATCCCAGCAAACATCACCCTGCAGGCTTAATGACTTACCGAAGGGCCAGTGCCACATCAAGATGGTAACGTTTCTACTGCTGTTTGACTTACGGAAGTTGGCAGAAATTCTGGCTGTCATGGTCTGGAATCCACTTGGCCATCCAACGAAAAGGCCCAGTGTTAAAACACAGAGCAAGGAGAGGAGGAGGCGGCTCTTCATGAAGCGGAGTACAGTCTTTGTAGTGTTATTACACCCCTGTCACAAAAGGGAATTAAGAATTAGGATTATGAGGGAGCAATGAGGTTTTTCTTGCTTTACCTTTTGTCTCAAGCAGATGTTAGATGACAATATCAGCAATATTTGCAGGCTTTAAACTGGTGTGCGGGACATTTACAAATGAACGTTTATTAAAATCAAGCCCTTGCGAGTTTTCTGGAGTCAGTGCTCCAAAAAAATGCTGCAATGGCTGCAACCTTATTGCCAAATTTCAGCCTCCTAAAGCAAACGCTAAATGCTAAAGCAAAAACAGTGGCCGCCAAAGACCAACCAACTGACAGAGCGAGCTATAGAGATGCTGGTCACGGCTAAACAAACTTAAAAAGAGTGCTCCTAGAGGCAGGGGAGATGCGGCAATCTCACCTGCAGCAATATGTCATGATTGTTAACAGTGTTTATGTAATCCCCTTACTGCCAGAAGGGGGAGACAAAGATTCCATTTAAGAAAATATATATGATCTAGAACTTTCAAACACTTTTAAGTGGTCTTTTAATAACAACGAGCACGTATAAACTGGTAAATACAAAGTTTTACAAACTGTATCAGAGCTCTAAATTATACAAGGTCGTTAAAATTATACGTATACGGGTAAATTTTATTCACTATTTTTCTAACTTTTGGTATGAAAACAGCGGAGAATTAGAGTTCCCCCCTGGAGAAACAAACAGGCTTAATGAACTCATTAAAAGTACATATTCAGGGACACAATATTTTATTCAGTGCATCAATTTTCCTTCAGTGTCTGCTCAAGGTTACTGCTGGAGGCTCACAGACAGTAACGAAGCAGTTGGTAAGTGTGATCTTGCACTGACATTTGTAAACAGGAAAAATGAGACACCATCTCAAAGGGAGATTCTTAGGGTGTGGCAGTGTAAAGTAAAAACAGTGGAAACCAAATTAATTTCCTTAGAGCTACTGATGGATGAAAACACCTTTCTGTACAGGCTGTGCAGGTTTTGTTTTCATGTCTGATGACTATAATGAGGACTCACCATCATGTTCTCCAACGAGTCAGCCCGTGACTCCCAGTATCTATATGGAGAAAAAGGGAAATCAAGCAGAAAGTCATAAGTGCTGTAGCTGAAGCTAGAAACTAAACCACATATTAAGATTCATCAAACATTTCATACTTTGTAAATCGTTTCTGCATTGTTTAAGGAGAGATAGAAAAGAACACTTTGGTTGATGATTTATACGATAAATATACATTTCTTACACTGAAATCCCATCATCATGAGTGTGAACGAGAATACAGTAAACACGATATGTTGGATAGGCTAGAGTTGAAAGGCAGTACCGTGCATAACCTGTAAAAAATAATGAATGTAGCTAACACAGTGTCACTCAATTGTCCTGTTTTGAAGCCTGGCATTATGGCCATTGCCATCTTGGTTTTATGGAGCCAGACGTGATCGTATTTGGGCGAGAGGCTGAAAACTGTGAGGAAGCAAGAAGTGGCTCTGACTGAGAAGCTCAGGAGACTATCAGCAGACATCCTGTCACTCAAAGTGGCCCTGCTCTTAATTATGCATAAGTTTAAGCCTTCATAAGAACAAAATAGGTGAGTTATAAAAGAATTCACCCCCCATACAGTTGTCATGAAGGGAGAAATTAGCTACAGAGACCAAAACAGTTTTTGCACCAGGCTGTAAACGTGTTTATTTGTGCTGTAAAATTGGGCATTTTAACATTGGTGTCTTTGGGGATTGAGCGGCTTCTGGAGCCAGCCTCAAGTGGCTTTTCAAAGAACTGCAGTTTTTGGCACTTCCGTGTTGGCTTGTTTTTTCAGCCCCGAAGGTTACTGCTTGGTACCGAGCACTGCCCACCAGCCTGACTAATTTTCTCACTTAAAAACAGTAGCCTACATGAAAATAAACTACAAGAGAAACAGGTAACGCAGAAACGGACCATGATTATAATTTGACCAGCGCTGCCTACTATGATGATTGAGCTTGATGATTGACCTTGAGCTCTGATTGGGCCCAAAAATCAGCCGCGACTCCACATGAATCCGCACAGTTAATGTCCAAGCCTGACCCAAGCCCAAACCATGGCAGCTGTTTTTGGCCCAAGCGACCTTTGGTGATGTGGCACGCAGGTGATGATCACCACTGTTCGCTGTATGTTACACACATGGTTACACTCCCACTGCTGGGAAGGCAGAAGGAAACACTACCAAGCAAATTTTTTCACAGCCCCTCTGTCTTTCATTTTTTTGTCCCTCTCTCGCACGCTGTCTCTCTCCTTCCCCTGGTTTCATTGTTTTTCAGTCAGTTTCCCCTCTCTTTCTCTCTCTTTCCCTCTTGGTTCAATCCATTTAAACTCAACTCCATTTATAACTGCCAGTTTTATTAAAAATGCTTAAGAATTATTGATAGTAATAATAATAATTAGATCAATTACAAATTACAGCCTGGCCCAAACCTGGCAGGTTGAGTCAGGCCCATTGGGCTTGGGTAGAGAATCATAGCACTAGTCTGATTGCAGTTCACCGAGCAATTGACATGATTGACAGTTGCATTACGACTGAGCCACAGTGTTTGTGTGAGCAGTGCATGATGGCTGCATCGCTGCGCTGCTGCTGCTCACACATGTGCAATGTTCACACAGACAGCGTTGCTGCCGCTGTGGTGCCACTGCAGAGCTGTCTGCTGTTGTAACTACTGTATTTTCACAATTAAAATCTTGTACTCCACAAATTGATGGAGCTGTGCAAGCCACTGCATAGTCAACCACACTGTCATGCAATTGTGTTTCCACAGAAATTATATGGCAAAATAACTTTCCCCCAACCCCCAACTTTCCCTGAAAAAAGTACCTAGTAGCGGGGTAGGACTTTTCAGATTACCCTGGAATTCTTGAGGGGCGGGGCTGTGTGCTGAAGAACGCTGATTGGTGTAACACACACTTGCAGCGTTCCGCACTTCCGTGCCAGTGTGGCTGCAAACTTTATTTAATTTCTACAGGTACACATTTCTGCTGTAGTACTGATAAGTGTTAATGGTATCAGTTCTTCTATCGGTACATGTACACATTTTGGTTTAATTCATTATCATCCTGCAGCCTCTCCTCTGCGCTCTGTGCCGGCGCTGAACACACACACATACGCTTACATGCTACGGTAAGCGGTGAACAGCCGAGCGGCGGCCGCAGTGGAAACAAACTCAAGAATTACTCGAGCTGACGGCAGCTACACTCGTTACTGTAAGTGGAATTAAACCTCAGCTAGTAAGACACCAATAATTTATCAATACATGTGTTCAGCAAGAATGACCATGTAAACATGTAGACAGCGATATTCAATACCCTCCGTCTACAGTCTCTCATCCACTGTCGCTAACATTATGTCTTACGCGCTGATTTAGACAGCACGCTAGTTCAGCTAACAGCAAATCGTTACTAATAAGCTCAAATGAGAGCTGTCTGTATGTAGACTAACTTAGTTTGACTTTTATCTTAAAATACTTTTAAACTTAGCTGCTGGCTGAGACAAACAGCGCTTCCTCTCTCTACCAGCACTAATGTTATGTTACCAGCCAACAAGCTGGCGGAGGGCACACACTGAATCATCTACGTCATCAGCCTGATTTGAAAAATTTTCCAGAACTTTGAGGTGCAGTGGAAACGCAAACCACACAGATTCCTGGTAATAAAAGTTCCTGGAAATGTTGGTAGAAAAGGGTCTAATGTTAACAAATGAAGGGATTCTGTCAACAGAAATGTGGTCAGAGGGCTTTTAATTTGAAACGGAAACAGGAAAGGTTGAGTTAAAAAGAAACATTTATATTTTTTGATGTCAGTGACAGATAAAGAAATTGAAACTGTAGTAAAATGTGGTGTAATGCTTTGTTGCAGCATTGTTCATGCGGGCAGTGTGGCTGCTGTAACCTGTTAACATGGGTGCCGAAAAAAAATAGGCTCCACGAAGCACTTGCTGCTCACACAGGCAGCGTGGCCGCAGTCATCAGAGACTCTGATTGATCATTGCTGACCGCACTGTGGTTTGAAGTAACTACATTCATGCTGTTTTTCCAAACATACTTTTTCATCAAGAAACTATAAGTATAAAATGGAAGGGAGCTGTGCTGCCTTTTAATCTTTACTAGTTAACAGTTTGCTAGCTGTGCCTCTAAAAGACTACTGCCGGTGATGTGTCAGCTACAGGCAACTTTAAAGGTGGAATATTTTCTTGCATGTTATATAATACATGATCTGACAATGGGAGTCAATCAGCACACCTTAAATGTCAATATGGCAACTTTGTCAATATGTGCACAGGTACCTGAATGGAGTAGTGAGTAACAGCAACCCCACTTACATGTAGGAGCACTGTCCGCGGTGGAAATGCTAAATGGATCCAGGCTTTAGGTACATGTCAGTAAGGGTTATGTATGGCTCTAAAGGTACTAAATGTATAGTTTTAGTGGAAATGTGGCTTATCTGTCACATGTACTTCTTTCAAAATACAGTGACAGTTTCAGCAAGACTGACACAAAGTTATTTACATAACCAACTGTGTCTTTAATGCATTGCACCACCCGTTATGACTAACTGTAAGTGACTACTTTTACTTTTATATTGTTATGTTTCACTGCATACAGTATATTATGCAACGTATTTCAATATTAAGCACCTTAAGCACCCTCAAGAGTTAAATTGACCCACACACTATCTTAACTCTCCCGCCAATACATAAAGTCTCAGTCTCTCTCTCTGTCCCTTCCCAGGCCCCTTCATTGTTGTTTTTCATCCGTCCACCAGATACACCTAGACTTTCCCTACTTTCCCCATCACCTGACTGCCCCACCCATCTACACACCTGTTTACACTTGCGTCATCCACTTTGCAGGTTCCAAGCCTTCTCCACCCAACTCCTCACCTGTTTAAATTACTCTAATCAACCAAACTAACCAAACTAACCAACCAAACTATAATTTGTGGATTCAATAGCAAATTTTCATGGGTTAGTGTCTGTCATGCCCTCTTGTGTGTCCTTGCCTAAAATGTCACTGTCTCATGTTGCTTAAACCACATCTCCACTGAGCCATTTCATTCTGTTTTGGGATCTTTATCACTCCTCTCAGCTTGTGTTTCTCTTTATGTCAACTTGCTGCAGGAATGTTTCTCAATTTCCTCAATCAAAAAACCACAGTGAAACCTCAATGAATACCTGCTACATGAGAGCATTTTCCAACCGCCATGAATGCTGATCAACAACTTAAAGTAGGCTGTGGGACGAGCCCAAAACAAAGAGAGTAAGAGAGATGGATATGAAGGCAGGTTTATGTCATGTGAGGAAAGTATCTCTTTTCTTGTTAAACTGTAGAGATACATCCTCAGACTTCAAAATGTGTCCTCATTGTGACCATTTTCGTCATTCTCAACACTCCTCTGACATGATTAGAAATACATTATATGGCCAAAAGTATGTGAACACATTATTTTGTGAACATTTGTTCTGGGGCTGTTTTTCGTTGTCTGGCCCCATAGTTCCAATATATAAAATATCTGATGATACACCATGCAGTAATATGTTAGATTACAGATCCCAACTTTGTGTCAACAGTATGGGTAGGACCCTTTCCTGATCATTCCCTCGTGCGCTTCAACAAACAAAAAATGTTATTTAAAAAAACAAAATCTATGTAAATGCCTGTTTTCTTTTGAAGTTGAACTTTTTTCCATTTTCTTGTTTCTTTTTTAGTACCAAAATTTTATTTTCAATGCCAGAAATTTCTGTCACTGTTTGTTTGTTCTTGTATAACGTACATCGTCTTCTTCTTCTAGCTCCACACTAATAACGTAGCCCACAAAGTATCTCACTAACAAGCTATCACTGTGGTTCCCCACCTTAGGAGACGCTCCACCTGAGATCAAAAAAGCCCATTCCATTGGGATAATGGTACTACCAAGCCAAGAGTGCTCATCTTCATGTGTCTTTGTTATACACCCCAGATACGCATGTTAAAAGCAGCAAGACACTCACCGTTGGAGGTTGCAGGTAAGGAGGTTGACTTTAAAGCAGACTTCGGTCAGGATCAGATGAAATCCTGCTATGCTGTCATTGAAAAGGCTCGCCAGCTGGTTTCCTTGCTTTGGCCACTGCAATGCTAATTGACCACCTGTAACTACTGAGTAACTTGACGACTTCTTATTTCCTTGAAGTCTTTTTCTGACATCACACCAGCAATTAAAAGTTGTTCATCTTGTCTCGCTAGTCAGGGTATGTTTGACTATGCCTAGTGGGTGTTGCCCTTTAATTATATTTTTATAACCTCTCCAGGTGACGAGTATGATTGATACACAAAGAGCCCCAGGCACCATTCCATCACAGGTGGTGGCTTTTGATTTTTTTGTGCTTTGATGGTCCTTTTCTTCTTTAGCACGGAGGTCACGATGATTTCCAGAAACAATTTGACATATGCACTCGTCGGACTACAACACACTCTTCCACTCCAGTGATTCTATATCAGACAAAATGGGTCACATAGAAGTCAGCTGCATTTCTGGATGTTGTCCCATGGCTTTCACTTTGCATGACTGAGTCTTGAGTTGCATATGTAGATGCAGCAACAAGCTGATATGGTTTTGTAAAACAGGTTTTCAAAATTTGGATTTTATTTGTTTAATTTATTATTTATTAACATGTATTAATATAACCATAACTGTAACCATATAACATCAAACTGAAGTTTAACACTTAAATTTGTAAAAAAAACAAAAAAACCCACAAATTTTGGGGTCCCACTCAAATGACCCCCTGCAGGTCCCAGGGACTCAGGCTATAGCCACACGAAGGCTTGTCTTTTTGAAACTGCCAAATAAAACGATTGGATTGCAACAGTGTTCTGTAAACATGGCGCTGACTTCAAGAATGCAGGCGTCAAAATGAAGCCGGTTCAAGCCACTGAAACCACATACAAAGGCTGCAGTATATATGCCAGCCAGGAGATGGCGCGCCACTAAAAACTGTAGCGCACAGCTCTGAACCGGAGAAGAAGACGTGGAGCTCTCTGTGGTGGATCCAAGAGCATGTAGCGTAAATAGTTGTCTATTGCTGTCTGCTGCTCGTTGTAGTGAAGGAGGAGGAGAAGATTTTGCTGTAGAAGCCCCAATAGGCTCAGCAGGTTCTGTAGCAGGAACACGAGTCTGTAATCTGCCATCGTTGTTGTTGTTGTTGTTGTTGTTGTTGTTGTGATGGGATGGCTTCCTGCCGGGGTTAAGTCAGAGGTTAGAACCATCATTGCCGGCCAAAAGTCACACATTGGCTGTACACACAAAGACACAAAGGCGGCATCTTCAGATTTGTGCACTCTGGAACCCCACTTTAAAAAGATGCAGGTTTCGACCTCCATAAATACAGGTTTTGTACTGATGAAAGGCCGAACCGGTTAAAAACTTTGGCGAATTCACCCTGACACGGCTTCATGTGGATGGGCCCTCACTACATTGAAAACCTGTTAACATCACTGGGATAGTAACCTAAATTACCTTGGTCTACACACATAATAAATAGATATACACTGTTCAAAAAACATTAAGGTAACACTTAAATCCCACATCAGTTCTTGATGAACAAATTATTTAGGTTGAAAATCTTTACTGATGAGCATTGTATAGTTTGTTGAGAACAAAATGACGTGGTCAGAAGACTGGAAAGGTGCTGTACAAATGCTAACTTTATTTACAACTTTTAATTTCACACATTTATTTAGTGGCATGGTGGTGCAGTGGTTAGCATGTTGCCTCACATTAAGAGGGTTCCTGGTTTGAACCGCAGGGTGGGGGAGCCCTTCTGTGTGGAGCTTGCATGTTCTGCCTGTGTCAGCGTGGGTTTTCTACGGGTACTCCGACTTCCTCCCACAGTCCAAAGACATGCAGGTTAATTGGTGACTCTAAAAACCAGCCATAGGTTTGAATGTGAGTGTGAATGATTGTCTGTCTCTATAGCCCTTTTTAAATAGGAATTGTGAAAATTTGCAGGAAAGCCCAATCAGTCTTCGTGCAGCATTGACAGTATAAAAACAAAATCGGGGAGTGCAGCGAAATGCAGAATTGCCTTTTTCGGGGCAATGGGGGGCGTGAGCAAGTAACAAAACGTGTACCTCAGTGTGTGCCCATCCGGCTCTGTGTGTCTAAATGCTCGCAGCTTGCCTGCTGACAGCCCAACATTCTAGGGACCTATCCGAGGGTACCCTGCCTCTTGGCCAATGTCAGATGGGATAGGCTCCAGCCCCCCGTGACCCCCAGTAGAATAAACAGTTGTGAAAAAAAATAAATAAGTAAACAAATGAATAAATGGATATATCTATTTTACTATGTTTTAAGATGTTAATTTTTACTCTGATGACTGATTTTTAAACATGACGATATTAAATGTCATTTAGTCACTTCTCTTGTCTGTACCTTACATGACTTAGAAGTCCCTGTCCTCCTGAAACCCCAAACATTTGTTTGGCATGCATTTTCAATTTATCCTTGCTAGTTGGTATAAGTAGGACCTGATAAGTATAAAAAACTAAACGCTGTCAACAATAATAAAGTCACTACAGTCACTAAAAATACCTCCTGTTTGTCATAGGTTTGACGAAGTTGAGCTTCGTTTGGAACACATGTTGTTCATGATGTTTCCTGCAATGGCACTCCGTGACAATTTCTTTCTGTCTTTATTGATTTCTAAGTCATCATTTTTATTAGCATGAAATAAACAGTAAACAGACCAAACCCTTCATCTTCAAAACCAAATACAGTACAAATATAAAGTGACAAATACTGAATACAATACATTTATTACATACATTTATTGTATTTTTTATGTACCAAAAATGCACCATGCATCAAAAAACCAAAGCAAAGTCCTTCTAACTAAAAACCCTTCGAGACAATAAATCCTTTTCTGACTCTGATCTTCCCCCCCTTACTTTCAAGGAGGGAGGCATCTACAACAAAGTATTTAACATAAAACCAAAAGCAAAACTTGTCTTCAGTTTTTCAACATTTAACGTTTTCAGTGTTTTCAAGACCTCCACCACCGTGTGTCCACCAATGATCACTCAGTAGTTTTTGATGGATGTAGGCTTCTTAATTGACCCTTTGCTAAGTTCTGCCCCTTGAATGCAGACTGGCCAATCAAAACATAGCATTTGGCCGGCTCAGACCATGGTCCGACAACAACACAGCTGTGCTCCATTGACTCTAATGCAGACATTTCAGATTTCCTTCATTTTCAGGCTGGTTTTGTGGATTTGGAGCTAAATGTTGTGCCTGGGGCACGTCATGTATTAATGATACTCGTTACCTGGAGAGGTTGGAAAAAGATATACGTTTCTTCCCTGTTCCAAAACCAAAATCAAACCCTGAAAAGTGTAGGGTTAGCTAGCTAGCTACTGAAGATATAGCCTACTGAATGTATACACATGCTGCTTTTGCTTTTTGCTTTTGCTGATATTAAACCAACTTCGTGTCATCACATTGTGCGCAGACGAACGTTGTTTGACCTTCTCCACAGATCCCTGCCCGTCCTGCAGCGGAAGTCCAGGTGCTGGCAGCGGCACGGGGGCGAAGCCAAACACCGTTTATCTGCACACACTGTGATGCCACACAGCTAGATCAATATCAGTGAAGTTTCCCTTTATATTCATTGTCTTCTGTGTCGATCAGCAGTGATATGGTGGTTCACTTTTACACTGTGATCTGTAGCCTATAGTTGGGCTTTAGCTTCTAACTATCCTTGTCCTTTTAACCTGTTGTTGCTGCTGAGTCAGTTTGACATCTTGGATATATCCTTCCAAAAATATGATAAGATTTCTTCAGGGAGTGCAGTTAGTTACAGTGTGGGCTCCATGCTTACTCCGACAGCTTGTTGGACCATCACAAAGGGGCGGGGCTTAGCGAAAGGTCAACTGCATCAGAGACTATAGTGCTATTTACAGTAACCTAGTTGGGTGTCTGTGCAGTACGTGTGTTAAAAGGTCTAGTTTGTAGTAAATACTACACAACTTCTTCATCTAGTGGCGAGGTTACAGAACTTGTCCCATTTACCAAGCGTAGGAGCATTATGGTGACCTGCGCAAAAACGCAAATGGCCCCATCTAAAAACACCATGGTGGACTCTGTAGGAGACAACCTTCTCCTTATGTAGACATACATTGCTCATTTTAAGGCAAGGTAAACACAAAGATTCTTAGTTTCAGGTGATTATAAATGATAATAATAATAATAATAATAATAATAATGACTTTATTAAGGACACAAAGAGAGGTCCATAGCATACCGCACAAAACAATACAATATAATAAATACAATATGTATATGTATATGTATATGTATATGTATAAACTATTGAAAACAATATTATATACATATATACTTCCTTGCCAAGAGCTAGATGAGAAGATTGATACCATTCTCAAATTTGAACAAATAATGTGAAGCTACAGCCGGGTAGCTTAGCTTAACATAAAGCCTGGAAACAGGGAAACAATCAACTTGGCTCGGTCCAAAGGAATAAAATCCACCTTTTTAAAAGTATCTTTGTAATATTTTTATTGTAACTTTCCGATTATAGCAAATTCCTTGTAGGTGAAAACCTATTTGGTAATAAATCTTACTCTGATTCTGATTCTGATGTAGTAAGTGATACCTTAATGACTAGGCAAGCTCAGCTGTAATTAGCATTGTTCCAAGCCTCTAGGTTGGAGTAAACTTTCTTCCGAGGCAAACTGTTATACTTCAAGCAGACCATGCACAGGCTCTCCCTCCAGTCTATGGACAGCTTCACTTTCCACTGACGTTTCCAGGTGAAATACTCACTATAGCGTTTCTTGTCCTCTGCAAGCTGTTGTAGATACTTTCCCAAGTCTTTGACTGATGCAAACTCATCAACATGGATGAAAGAATTAGGTGGAGCCACGGCTTTGTAATCCTCTAGTGGCGGTCCAAGGACGACAGGCACTGCCCCACTTTGGTAAGCATTCCTCCACAGCTTCTCTGTGATGTAATCTTTGGCGACTGAGTTCTCAAAAGCCAAATAGAAGTAGCAGCGAGAGATTGTTGGTAAGAGAGCTGAATCAAGGAGGGGTGTGTTTGCCCACCGACCGTAAACCTTCACGGGAATTATGGCATTGAGCTCTTTGTATACTTGGGTTCTCCTGTGGTGGTTCTGATAGTTGCTGACCACCCAGCAGGCTAAGAATTCCTTATTCTTAGAAACGTCCTCTACCAGGGGTTCTTCAGCCTTCTTAGGTAGCCGCTCACCATAGGGTATACTGATATCAGCATCCCTCCTGTGGGTTATGGTCATGTTGAAGATATTTGCATACTGACTCAAGTCTCCATTGTGAGCAGGGGACTCCATAGTCATCCAGGCCCACCTCTGGCCCTGCGGCCGTGGAAGATACAGCGGCAGTTTTTCCTTGCCGTTTTTCAGCTCTCTGTTGTGGAACGCCACCACATCAGCTGAGGGGAAGAAGGAGCGCTGGTCCACCAGTCTACAGTTAGGGATGCGGTGGAGATCCCAACAAACATCACCCTGCAGGCTTGATGACTCACCGAAGGGCCGGTGCCACATCAAGATGGTAAGGTTTTTACTGCTGTTTGACTTATGGAAGGGTATGGGATATCTGACTGTCATGATCTGGAATCCTTTTGGCCATCCAACAAAAATGCCCAGTGTTAAAACACAGAGCAAGGAGAGGAGGAGGCGGCTCTTCATGAAGTGGAGTACAGTCTTTGTAGTGTTATTACACCCCTGTCACAAAAGGGAATTAAGAATTAGGATTATGAGGGAGCAATGAGGTTTTTCTTGCTTTACCTTCTGTCTCAAGCAGATGTTAGATGACAATATCAGCAATATTTGCAGGCTTTAAACTGGTGTGCGGGACATTTACAAATGAACATTATTAAAATCAAGCCCTTGCCAGATTTCTGGAGTCAGTGCTCCAAAAAAATGCTGCAATGGCTGCAACCTCCTTGCAAAATTTCAGCCTCCTAAAGCAAACGCTAAATGCTAAAGCAAAAACAGTGGCCGCCAAAGACCAACCAACTGACAGAGCGAGCTATAGAGCTGCTGGTCATAGCTGAAAAACTTAAAAAGAGTGCTCCTAGAGGCAGGGGAGATGCGGCGATCTCACCTGCAGCAATATGTCATGATTGTTAACAGTGTTTATGTAATCCCCTTACTGCCAGAAGGGGGAGACAAAGATTCCACACTCCAGCTTTAAGCCCATTTACAATAGATCACATATACTTAACATAACAGCTAACTGTTTTGCAAACTATGGTGCAGTTTAAAAATATTTGGATGCACTTTTCTCTCAGCTTCATGGATCCATTAGTTTTCATTCATTTCCATATGATGTAAAAACACCTGCTGTGAGGTAATGCAGCACAGACTTTTTAAATCAATCTGTGGATGCCCTGGTGTGTGTGGGTGTTAATGTACTGATGATGAATTGTAATGTCCCCAGTCTGAGTGCAGCTGAGGATCTTTGTAGCATGTCAGTCCCCATCTCTCTCCTTATTTCCTGTCATCTCTCTACTGTCGACTGCAAGCATGAAATGCTACCAGAAATTGCTAATTCATTTTCATTTAAGAAAATATACATGATTTATTACTTTCAAACACTTTTAAGTGGTCTTTTAATAACAACGAGCAAGTATAAATTGGTAAATACAAAGTTTTACAAATTGTATCAGAGCTCTAAATTATACAAGGTCGTTAAAATTATACGTATACGGGTAAATTTTATTCACTATTTTTCTAACTTTTGGTATGAAAACAGCGGAGAATTAGAGTTCCCCCCTGGAGAAACAAACAGGCTTAATGAACTCATTAAAAGTACATATTCAGGGACACAATATTTTATTCAGTGCATCAATTTTCCTTCAGTGTCTGCTCAAGGTTACTGCTGGAGGCTCACAGACAGTAACGAAGCAGTTGGTAAGTGTGACCTTGCACTGACATTTGTAAACAGGAAAAATGAGACACCATCTCAAGGGGAGATTCTTAGGGTGTGGCAGTGTAAAGTAAAAACAATGAAAACCAAATTAATTTCCTTAGAGCTACTGATGGATGAAAACACCTTTCTGTACAGGCTGTGCAGGTTTTGTTTTCATGTCTGATGACTATAATGAGGACTCACCATGATGTTCTCCAACGAGTCAGCCCGTGACTCCCAGTATCTATATGGAGAAAAAGGGAAATCAAGCAGAAAGTCATAAGTGCTGTAGCTGAAGCTAGAAACTACACCACATATTAAGATTCATCAAACATTTCATACTTTGTAAATCTTTTCTGCAATGTTTAAGGAGAGATAGAAAAGAACACTTTGGTTGATGATTTATATTTATATTATATATTTTATTTATTTTCGTTTTTTTCTTTTAACCTGTTCGAATAAATAACTCAACTCCCCATGAACTCCACATGAATCTGCACAGTTAATGTCCAAGCCTGACCCAAGCCCAGACCATGGCAGCTGTTTTTGGCCCAAGCGATCTTTGGTGATGTGGCACGCAGGTGATGATCACCACTGTTCGCTGTATGTTACACGCATGGTTACACTCCCACTGCTGGGAAGGCAGAAGGAAACACTACCAAGCAAATTATTTCGCAGCCCCTCTAGGTAGAGAATCATAGCACTAGTTTGATTGCAGTTCACCGAGCAATTGACATGATTGACAGTTGCATTACGACTGAGCCACAGTGTTTGTGTGAGCAGTGCATGACAGCTGCATCGCTGCGCTGCTGCTCACACATGTGCAATGTTCACACAGACAGCGTTGCTGCCGCTGTGGTGCCACTGCAGAGCTGCCTGCTGTTGTAACTGCTATATATTCACAATCAAAATCTGGTACTCCACAAATTGACGAAGCTGTGCAAGCCACTGCATAGTCAACCACACTGTCATGCAATTGTGTTTCCACAGAAATTATATGGCAAAATAACTTTCCCCCAACCCCCAACTTTCCCTGAAAAAAGTACCTAGTAGCGGGGTAGGACTTTTCAGATTACCCGGAATTCTTGAGGGGCGGGGCTGTGTGCCGAAGAACGCTGATTGGTGTAACACACACTTGCAGCGTTCCGCACTTCCGTGCCGGTGTGGCTGCAAACTTTATTTCATTTCTACAGGTACACATTTGTACCGTAGTATTGATAAGCGTTAATGGTATCAGTTCTTTTATTGGTCCATGTACACATTTTGGTTTAATTCATTATCACCCTGCAGCCTCTCCTCTGCGCTCTGTGTCGGTGCTGAACACACACACACATACACCTACATGCTACGGTAAGCGGTGAACAGCCGAGCAGCGGCCGCAGTGGAAACAAACTCAAGAATTACTCGAGCTGACGGCAGCTACACTCGTTACTGTCAGTGACATTAAACCTCAGCTAGTAAGACACCAATAATTTATCAATACATGTGTTCAGCAAGAATGACCATGTAAACATGTAGACAGCGATATTCAATACCCTCTGTCCACAGTCTCTCATCCACTGTCGCTAACATTATGTCTTATGCGCTGATTTAGACAGCACGCTAGTTCAGCTAACAGCAAATCATTACTAATAAGCTCAAATGAGAGCTGTCTGTATGTAGACTAACTTAGTTTGACTTTTATCTTAAAATACTTTTAAACTTAGCTGCTGGCTGAGACAAACAGCGCTTCCTCTCTCTACCAGCACTAATGTTATGTTACCAGCCAACAAGCTGGTGGAGGGCACACACTGAATCATCTACGTCATCAGCCTGATTTGAAAAATTTTCCGGAACTTTGAGGTGCAGTGGAAACGCAAACCACGCAGATTACCAGGAATTTTTTTACCCAGGTAAATAAATTCCTGGTAATAAAAGTTCCTGGGAATGTTGGTAGAAAAGGGGCTAATGTTAACAAATGAAGGGATTCTGTCAACAGAAATGTGGTCAGAGGGCTTTTAATTTGAAACGGAAACAGGAAAGGTTGAGTTAAAAAGAAATGTTTATATTTTTTTATGTCAGTGACAGATAAAGAAATTGAAACTGTAGCAAAATGTGGTGTAATGCTTTGTTGCAGCATTGTTCATGCGGGCAGTGTGGCTGCTGTAACCTGTTAACATGAGTGCCGAAAAAAAATAGGTTCCACGAAGCACTTGCTGCTCACGCAGGCAGCGTGGCCGCAAGTATCAGAGACTCCTTGAGAGACTCTGATTGATCGTTGCTGACCGCACCGTGGTTTGAAGTAACTACATTCATGCTGTTTTTCCAAACAGGAAGGGAGTTGTGCTGCCTTTTAATCTTTACTAGTTAACAGTTTGCTAGCTGTGCCTCTAAAAGACTACTGCCGGTGATGTGTCAGCTACAGGCAACTTTAAAGGTGGAATATTTTCTTGCATGTTATTTAATACATGATCTGACAATGGGAGTCAATCAGCACACCTTAAATGTCAATATGGCAACTTTGTCAATATGTGCACAGGTACCTGAATGGAGTAGTGAGAAACAGCAACCCCACTTACATGTAGGAGCACTGTCTGCGGTGGAAATACTAAATGGATCCAGGCTTTAGGTACATGTCAGTAAGGGTTATGTATGGCTCTAAAGGTACTAAATGTATAGTTTTAGTGGAAATGTGGCTTATCTGTCACATGTACTTCTTTCAAAATACAGTGACAGTTTCAGCAAGACTGACACAAAGTTATTTACATAACCAACTGTGTCTTTAATGCATTGCACCACCCATTATGACTAACTGTAAGTGACTACTTTTATTTTTATATTGTTATGTTTCACTGCATACAGTATATTATGCAATGTATATCAATATTAAGCACCTTAAGCACCCTCAAGAGTTAAATTGACCCACACACTATCTTAACTCTCCCGCCAATACATAAAGTCTCAGTCTCTCTCTCTCTGTCCCTTCCCAGGCCCCTTCATTGTTGTTTTTCATCCATTCACCAGATACACCTAGACTTTCCCTACTTTCCCCATCACCCGACTGCCCCACCCATCTACACACCTGTTTACACTTGCCTCATCCACTTTGCAGGTTCCAAGCCTTCTCCACCCAACTCCTCACCTGTTTAAATTACTCTAATCAACCATGTGCAAACTATAATTTGTGGATTCAATAGCACATATTTATGGGTTAGTGTCCGTCATGCCCTCTTGTGTGTCCTCGCCTAAAATGTCACTGTCTCATGTTGCTTAAACCACATCTCCACTGAGCCATTTCATTCTGTTTTGGGATCTTTATCACTCCTCTCAGCTTGTGTTTCTCTTTATGTCAACTTGCTGCAGGAATGTTTCTCCATTTCCTCAATCAAAAAACCTCAGTGAAACCTCAATGAATACCTGCTACATGACAGCATTTTCCAACCGCCATGAATGCTGATCAACAACTTGGAGTAGGCTGTGGGACGAGCCCAAAACAAACACATCAAACTGAGAGGATGACAGGGAGCCACCAAACTACAGAAACACTACTGATAACTCGGAGAGAGTAAGAAAGATGGATATGAAGGCAGGTTTATGTCATGTGAGGAAAGTATCTCTTTACTTGTTAAACTGTAGAGATACATCCTCAGACTTCAAAATGTGTCCTCACTGTGACCATTTTCGTCATTCTCAACACCCCTCTGACATGATTAGAAAATACATTATATGGCCAAAAGTATGTGAACACATTATTTTGTGTACATTTGTTCTGGGGCTGTTTTTCGTTGTCTGGCCCCATAGTTCCAATATATAAAATATCTGATGATACACCATGCAATAATATGTTAGATTACAGATCCCAACTTTGTGTCAACAGTATGGGTCGGACCCTTTCCTGATCATTCCCTCGTGCGCTTAAACAAACAAAAAATGTTATTTAAAAAAACAAAATCTGTGTAAATGCCTGTTTTTTTTTAAGTTGAACTTTTTTCCATTTTCTTGTTTCTTTTTTAGTACCAAAATTTTATTTTCAATGCCAGAAATTTCTGTCACTGTTTGTTTGTTCTTGTATAACGTACATCGTCTTCTTCTTCTAGCTCCACACTAATAACATAGCCCACAAAGTATCTCACTAACAAGCTATCACTGTGGTTCCCCACCTTAGGAGACGCTCCACCTGAGATCAAAAAAGCCCATTCCATTGGGATAATGGTACTACCAAGCCAAGAGTGCTCATCTTCATGTGTCTTTGTTATACACCCCAGATACGCATGTTAAAAGCAGCAAGACACTCACCGTTGGAGGTTGCAGGTAAGGAGGTTGACTTTTAAGCAGACTTCGGTGCTGTCACCAGGATCAGATGAAATCCTGCTATACTGTCATTGAAAAGGCTCGCCAGCTGGTTTCCTTGCTTTGGCCACTGCAATGCGTATTGACCACCTGTAACTACTGAGTAACTTGACGACTTCTTATTTCCTTTAAGTCTTTTTCTGACATCACAGCAGCAATTAAAGTTGTTCATCTTGTCTTGATAGTCAGAGTATGTGATCAAAACTTTTGACAATGCCTTGTGGGTGCTGCCCTTTAATTTGCCTAATTGCTGGTCTCCGTTTGACAGAGATGTTGAGCCAGGTGTGGTCCTTTCATTTGTTTATAATTGAAAGTTACACACAGTGTTTTTTTTATTTTCCATTGATGGAACAAAGGAGAGGACAGGTGCCTATTGTGTGTACATGGGTTTAACTCTGATATGCATCAGTTAACAAACAGACAAAGTCCTGTATGTAGCATGAGAAACAAACGACTCCATGTTTGAGGATTATTTTAAGTATAACATAGCCACAAGCAGCAATCCCAGGGTTCAAGTCCTTTCTCAGCCAACAGAAGAAGGCAGCTCAACTGACCTTTCGCTAAGCCCCGCCCCTTTGTGATGGTCCAACAAGCTGTCAGAGTAAGCATGGAGCCCACACTGTAACTAACTGCACTCCCTGAAGAAATATTATCCTATATTTGGAAAAATGAAACAGTGACTCCAGAGAGAAGCAGACAGAGGGGTCTACAGTCTGTGTTTGAAGGATATATCCAGAAGGTCAAACTGACTCAGCAGCAACAACAGGTTAAAAAGACAAAGATAGTTAGAAGCTAAAGCCCAACTATAGGCTACAGATCACAGTGGAAAAGTGAACCACCACATCACTGCTGATTGCCACAGAAGACAATGAATATAAAGGGAAACTTCACAGATATTGAACCCGCTGTGTGGCATCGCAGTGTGTGCAGATGAACGCTGTTTGGCTTCACCCCCATGCCCCTGTGATCTCCACAGCCAGACGGGCAGGGATCTCCCGGGGAAGTCAAACAACATTCATCTGCATACACTGTGATGACACACAGCTGGTTCAATATCTGTGAAGTTTCCCTGCTTCCCTTCACTGGTTCCTGTACAGCAGGGTCGGTCTTTATTCATCATTAATCATTACAAAGCAAAAGCAGCGTGTGTATACATTCAGTAGGCTATATCTTCAGTAGCTAGCTAGCTAACCCTACACTTTTCGGGGTTTGATTTTGGTTTTGGAACAGGGAAGAAACGTATATCTTTTTCCAACCTCTCCAGGTAACGAGTATCAGTTAAACTCGACGTGCCCCAGGCACCATGTGGCTTTTGATTTTTTTGTGTTGATAACAATCTGGATGGTCCTGTTCTTCTTTAGCACGGAGGTCACGATGATTTCAAATTGAAATATGCACTCATCGGACTACAACAAACTCTTCCACTCCAGTCATTCTATATCAGATAAAATGGGTCACATAGAAGTAAGCTGCATTTCTGGATGTTGTCCCATGGCTTTCACTTTGCATGACTGAGTCTTGAGTTGCATATGTAGATGCAGCAACAAGCTGTGTTTACTGATAGTTGTCCTCCAAAGTGGTCCTTTTCTTTCTTTCCTTTTCCCGTGTTCTTTTTTGGAATTAGAGTTGTATTGAAAGTAGCAGCTGACTTGATTGCCACTTGATTTGCCATGTGTTTTATCTGAGTTTGGAAAAAAAATGCTTAGAGAGAAGGGCAGTTAACGGAGACTGCCCTGACTCAAATGACCTTGACGCCTTGTTTGAAACTGCTTTCCCTCTGCTGCCTTGCCCTCATTTACATGACTGGAGGTGGCGAGTTAGCGCATGGCAATGTGAGGGCCCCTCCAGTATTAACGTCAGGCTCACTCCAGGCTGCCAGTGCCTGGAGCTTCATGCTCATCCGTTAGCAAAGGTTTGCCAGATGATGGGAAACCCAGAGACCCCCACTGGAGAATGAGCAGGGAGCTCCAGCACGAAGGCAAACCAAACACTGTTCATGTGCACAAACTGCTCGCACTGAGGTGAAACAAAGCTGTTTTAAAAAAGTTTCCCTGTAATGGCGCATGTGGTAGAAACCTGTGCAGGCTTATATGTATAGACTGTATCTAAAGATACATATACAATCTATATGGTTTTGTAAAACAGGTTTTCAAAATTTGGATTTTATTTGTTTAATTTATTATTTATTAACATGTATTAATATAACCATAACTGTAACCATATAACATCAAACTGAAGTTTAACACTTAAATTTGTAAAAAAACAAAAACAAAAAAAACCCACAAATTTTGGGGTCCCACTCAAATGACCCCCTGCAGGTCCCAGGGACTCAGGCTATAGCCACACGAAGGCTTGTCTTTTTGAAACTGCCAAATAAAACGATTGGATTGCAACAGTGTTCTGTAAACATGGCGCTGACTTCAAGAATGCAGGCGTCAAAATGAAGCCGGTTCAAGCCACTGAAACCACATACAAAGGCTGCAGTATATATGCCAGCCAGGAGATGGCGCGCCACTAAAAACCTGTAGCGCACAGCTCTGAACCGGAGAAGAAGACGTGGAGCTCTCTGTGGTGGATCCAAGAGCATGTAGCGTAAATAGTTGTCTATTGCTGTCTGCTGCTCGTTGTAGAGAAGGAGGAGGAGAAGATTTTGCTGTAGAAGCCCCAATAGGCTCAACAGGTTCTGTAGCAGGAACACGAGTCTGTAATCTGCCATTGTTGTTGTTGTTGTTGTTGTGATGGGAGAGCTTCTTGCCGGGGTTAAGTCAAAGGTTAGAACCATCATTGCCGGCCAAAAGTCACGCATTGGCTGTACACACAAAGACACAAAGGCGGCATCTTCAGATTTGTGCACTCTGGAACCCCACTTTAAAAAGATGCGGTTTCGACCTCCATAAACACAGGTTTCGTATTGATGAAAGGCCGAACCGGTTAAAAACTTTGGCGAATTCACCCTGACACGGCTTCATGTGGATGGGCCCTCACTACATTGAAAACCTGTTAACATCACTGGGATAGTAACCTAAATTACCTTGGTCTACACACATATTGATAAATAGATATACACTGTTCAAAAAACAATAAGGTAAGGTAACACTTAAATCCCACATCAGTTCTTGATGAACAAATTATTTAGGTTGAAAATCTTTACTGATGAGCATTGTATAGTTTGTTGAGAACAAAATGACGTGGTCAGAAGACTGGAAAGGTGCTGTACAAATGCTGACTTTATTTACAACTTTTAATTTCACACATTTATTTGGTGGCATGGTGGTGCAGTGGTTAGCATGTTGCCTCACATTAAGAGGGTTCCTGGTTTGAACCGCAGGGTGGGGGAGCCCTTCTGTGTGGAGCTTGCATGTTCTGCCTATGTCAGCGTGGGTTTTCTACGGGTACTCCGACTTCCTCCCACAATCCAAAGACATGCAGGTTAATTGGTGACTCTAAAAACCAGCCGTAGGTTTGAATGTGAGTGTGAATGATTGTCTGTCTCTATAGCCCTTTTTAAATAGGAATTGTTGCAAATTTGCAGGAAAGCCCAATCAGTCTTCGTTCAGCATTGGCAGTATAAAAACAAAATTGGGGAGTGCAGCGAAATGCCACCTGCCTACCTCTGTTCATACAGAATGTGCCTTTTTCAGGGCAATGGGGGGCGTGAGCAAGTAACAAAACGTGTACCTCAGTGTGTGACGTAAACAGTGACGTCTTACGCTTTACTCCGAGGGAAGCCGCGGCTGGTCAGTCCTTCAGTGATTCTCTCATAAGTTGGCCCGTCCTTCACTGTTCCCGTCATTTGACGGTTAATGGCTTCTTCGTTTGTGAGGGCAAGGAGGGTGCACAATTCCTTGTCTCCCCAGTTGATCATCTTTACAGTTTCTTTCAGGTTGGTGTCGACATTGTTTGCGTTTCCCTCTTGCTACTAGCTGCTCATTCCTGCTATCACATGCGGCGTCATCTACAGCTCCTCCCCCTCGTCATCAACAGCCCATCCAGTGGCGGAAGGGCGCCTCATTCTTTTTAAACCAAAAAGGTTCTGCCAATATATTTACCCCTACGTGGCGGAAAATGGGGCACTTTGGATCAACTTGCCCATCTGGCTCTGTGTGTCTAAATGCTCGCAGCTTGCCTGCTGACGGCCCGACATTCTTGGGACCTATCCGAGGGTACCCTGCCTCTTGGCCAATGTCAGATGGGATAGGCTCCAGCCCCCCGTGACCCCCAATAGAATAAACAGTTGTAAAAAAATAAATAAAATAAATGAATGAATAAATGGATATATATATTTTACTGTTTTAAGATGTTAATTTTTACTCTGATGACTAATTTTTAAACATGACAATATTAAATGTCATTTAGTCACTTCTCTTGTCTGTACCTTACATGACCTAGAAGTCCCTGTCCTCCTGAGACCCCAAACGTTTGTTTGGCATGCATTTTCAATTTATCCTTGCTAATTGGTATAAGTAGGACCTGATAAGTATAAAAAACTAAACGCTGTCAACAATAATAAAGTCCCAATATCCACCTACAGTCACTAAAAATACCTCCTGTTTGTCATAGGTAAGTTGAGCTTCGTTTGGAACACATGTTGTTCATGGTGTTTCCTGCAATGACACTCCATGACAATTTCTTTCTGTCTTTATTTATTTCAAAGTCATCATTTTTATTAGCATGAAATAAACAGTAAACAGACCAAACCCTTCATCTTCAAAACCAAATACAGTACAAATATAAAGTGACAAATACCGAATACAATACATTTATTGCATACATTTATTGTATTTTTTATGTACCAAAAATGCACCATGCATCAAAAAACCAAAGCAAAGTCCTTCTAACTAAAAACCCTTCGAGACAATAAATCTTTGTCTGTCTCTGATCATCCTTCCCTTACTTTCAAGGAGGGAGGCATCTACAACAAAGTATTTAACATCAAACCAAAAGCAAAACTGGTCTTCAGTTTTTCAACATTTAACATTTTCAGTGTTTTCAAGGCCTCCACCACCGTGTGTCGACCAATGATCACTCAGTAGTTTTTGATGGATGTAGGGTTCATAATTGACCCTTCCCTAAGTTCCGCCCCCTGAATGCAGACTGGCCAATCAAAACATAGCATTTGGTCGGCTCAGACCAGGGTCCGACAACAACACAGCGTGCTCCATTGACTCTAATGCAGACATTTCAGATTTCCTTCATTATCAGGCTGGTTTTGTGGATTTGGAGCTAAATGTTGTGCCTGGGGCACGTGGTGTATAATGATACTCGTTACCTGGAGAGGTTGGAAAAAGATATACGTTTCGCCCCTGTTCCAAAACCAAAATCAAACCCTGAAACGTGTAGGGTTAGCTAGCTAGCTACTGAAGATATAGCCTACTGAATGTATACACATGCTGCTTTTGCTTTTTGCTTTTGCTGATATTAAACCAACTTCATGTCATCACATTGTGTGCAGATGAACATTGTCTGACCTTCTCCACAGATCCCTGTCCGTCCTGCAGCGGAGGTCTGGGTGCTGGCAGCGGCATGGGAGTGAAGCCAAACACCGTTTATCTGCACACACTGTGATGTCACACAGCTGGTTCAGTATCAGCAAAGTTTCCCTTTATATTCATTGTCTTCTGTGTGGATCAGCAGTGATGTGGTGGTTCACTTTTACACTGTGATCTGTAGCCTATAGTTGGGCTTTAGCTTCTAACTATCCTTGTCCTTTTAACCTGTTGTTGCTGCTGAGTCAGTTTGACATCTGGATATATCCTTCCAAAAATATGATAATATTTCTTCAGGGAGTGCAGTTAGTTACAGTGTGGGCTCCATGCTTACCCTGACAGCTTATTGGACCATCACAGAGGGACGGGGCTTTGCGAAAGGTCAACTGCATCAGAGACTATAGTGCTATTTCCAGTAACCTAGTGGGTGTCTGTGCAGTACGTGTGTTAAAAGGTCTAGTTTGTAGTAAATACTTCACAACTTCTTCATCTAGCGGCGAGGTTACAGAACTTGTCCCATTTACCAAGCGTAGGAGCATTATGGTGACCTGTGCAAAAACGCAAATGGCCCCATCTAAAAACACCATGGTGGACTCTGTAGGAAACAACCTTCTCCTTATGTAGCCATAAATTGCTCATTTTAAGGCAAGGTAAACACAAAGATTCTTAGTTTCAGGTGATTATAAATGATAATAATAATAATAATAATAATAATGACTTTATTAAGGACACAAAGAGAGGTCCATAGCATACCGCACAAAACAATACAATATAATAAATACAATATGTATATGTATAAACTATTGAAAGCAATATTATATACATATATACTTCCTTGCCAAGAGCTAGATGAGAAGATTGATACCATTCTCAAATTTGAACGAATAATGTGAAGCTACAGCTGGGTAGCTTAGCTTAACATAAAGCCTGGAAACAGGGAAACAACCAACTTGGCTCGGTCCAAAGGAATAAAATCCACCTTTTTAAAAGTATCTTTGTAATATTTTTATTGTAACTTTCCGATTATAGCAAATTCCTTGTAGGTGAAAACCTATTTGGTAATAAATCTTACTCTGATTCTAATTCTGATGTAGTAAGTGATACCTTAATGACTAGGCAAGCTCAGCTGTAATTAGCATTGTTCCAAGCCTCTAGGTCGGAGTAAACTTTCTTCCGAGGCAAACTGTTATACTTCAAGCAGACCATGCACAGGCTCTCCCTCCAGTCTATGGACAGCTTCACTTTCCACTGACGTTTCCAGGTGAAATACTCACTATAGCGTTTCTTGTCCTCTGCAAGCTGTTGTAGATACTTTCCCAAGTCTTTGACGGATGCAAACTCATCAACATGGATGAAAGAATTAGGTGGAGCCACGGCTTTGTAATCCTCTAGTGGCGGTCCAAGGACGACAGGCACTGCCCCACTTTGGTAAGCATTCCTCCACAGCTTCTCTGTGATGTAATCTTTGGCGACTGAATTCTCAAAAGCCAAATAGAAGTAGCAGCGAGAGATTGTTGGTAAGAGAGCTGAATCAAGGAGGGGTGTGTTTGCCCACCGACCGTAAACCTTCACGGGAATTATGGCATTGAGCTCTTTGTATACTTGGGTTCTCCTGTGGTGGTTCTGATAGTTGCTGACCACCCAGCAGGCTAAGAATTCCTTATTCTTAGAAACGTCCTCTACCAGGGGTTCTTCAGCCTTCTTAGGTAGCCGCTCACCATAGGGTATACAGATATCAGCATCCCTCCTGTGGGTTATGGTCATGTTGAAGATATTTGCATACTGACTCAAGTCTCCATTGTTAGGAGGGGACTCCATAGTCATCCAGGCCCACTTCTGGCCCTGTGGCCGTGGAAGGTCAAGGGGCAGCTTTTCTTGGCGTTGTGCCAGCTCTCTGTTGTGGAACACCACCACATCAGCTGAGGGGAACAAGGAGCGCTGGTCCACCAGTCTACAGTTAGGGATGCGGTGGAGATCCCAACAAACATCACCCTGCAGGCTTGATGACTCGGCGAAGGGCCGGTGCCACATCAAGATGGTAAGGTTTTTACTGCTGTTCCACTTACGGATGGGTATGTGATGTCTGGCTTTCATGGTCTGGAATCCTCTTGGCCATCCAACGAAAAGGCCCAGTGTTAAAACACAGAGCAAGGAGAGGAGGAGGCGGCTCTTCATGAAGCGGAGTACAGTTCTTTTAGTGTTATTACACCCCTGTCACAAAAGGGAATTAAGAATTAGGATTATGAGGGAGCAATGAGATTTTACTTGCTTTACCTTTTGTCTCAAGCAGATGTTAGATGACAATATCAGCAATATTTGCAGGCTTAAAACTGGTGTGCGGGACTTTTACAAATGAACATTTATTAAAATCAAGCCCTTGCCAGTTTTCTGGAGTCAGTGCTCCAAAAAAGAATGCAATGGCTGTAACCTCCTTGCAAAATTTCAGCCTCCTAAAGCAAACGCTAAATGCTAAAGCGAGAAAAGTGGCCGCCAAAGACCAACCAACTGACAGAGCGAGCTATAGAGCTGCTGGTCATAGCTAAAAAACTTGTGCTCCTAGAGGCAGGGGAGATGCGGCGATCTCACCTGCAGCAATATGTCATGATTGTTAGCAGTGTTTATGTAATCCCCTTACTGCCAGAAGGGGGAGACAAAGATTCCACACTCCAGCTTTAAGCCCATTTACAATAGATCACATATACTTAACATAACAGCTAACTGTTTTGCAAACTATGCTGCAGTTTAAAAATATTTGGATGCACTTTTCTCTCAGCTTCATGCATCTATTAGTTTTCATTCATTTCCATATGATGTAAAAACACCTGCTGTGAGGTAATGCAGCACAGACTTTTTAAATCAATCTGTGGATGCCCTGGTGTGTGTAGGTGTTAATGTACTGATGATGGATTGTAATGTCCCCAGTCTGAGTGCAGCTGAGGATCTTTGTAGCATGTCAGTCCCCATCTCTCTCCTTATTTCCTGTCATCTCTCTACTGTCGACTGCAAGCATGAAATGCTACCAGAAATTGCTAATTCATTTTCATTTAAGAAAATATACATGATTTATTACTTTCAAACACTTTTAAGTGGTCTTTTAATAACAACGAGCAAGTATAAATTGGTAAATACAAAGTTTTACAAATTGTATCAGAGCTCTAAATTATATAAGGTCGTTAAAATTATACGTATACGGGCAAATTTTATTCACTATTTTTCTAACTTTTGGTATGAAAACAGCGGAGAATTAGAGTCCCCCCTGGAGAAACAAACAGGCTTAATGAACTCATTAAAAGTACATATTCAGGGACACAATATTTTATTCAGTGCATCAATTTTCCTTCAGTGTCTGCTCAAGGTTACAGCTGGGTGCTTACAGACAGTAACGAAACAGTTGGTAAGTGTGACCTTGCACTGACATTTGTAAACAGGAAAAATGAGACACCATCTCAAAGGGAGATTCTTAGGGTGTGGCAGTGTAAAGTAAAAACAGTGGAAACCAAATTAATTTCCTTAGAGCTACTGATGGATGAAAACACCTTTCTGTACAGGCTGTGCAGGTTTTGTTTTCATGTCTGATGACTATAATGAGGACTCACCATGATGTTCTCCAACGAGTCAGCCCGTGACTCCCAGTATCTATATGGAGAAAAAGGGAAATCAAGCAGAAAGTCATAAGTGCTGTAGCTGAAGCTAGAAACTAAACCACATATTAAGATTCATCAAACATTTCATACTTTGTAAATCTTTTCTGCAATGTTTAAGGAGAGATAGAAAAGAACACTTCGGCTGATGATTTATATGATAAATTTGTAAGTTTTTTTTTTTTTCTGCCTAAGCACATTGTATATTTTATTTATTACCGTTTTTTCTTTTAACCTGTTCGAATAAATAAATAAATTTTAAAAAAATAAATAAATTTGCATTTCTTACACTGAAATCCCATCATCATGAGTGTGAATGAGAATACAGTAAACACGATATGTTGGATAGGCTAGAGTTGAAAGGCAGTACCGTGCATAACCTGTAAAAAATAATGAATGTAGCTAACACAGTGTCACTCAATTGTCCTGTTTTGAAGCCTGAAATTCGGCATTATGGCCATCTCCATCTTGGTTTTATGGAGCCAGATGTGACCGTATTTGAGCGAGAGGCTGAAAACTGTGCGGAAGCAAGGAGTGGATCTGACTGAGAAGCTCAGGACACTATCAGCAGACATCCTGTCACTCAAAGTGGTCCTGCTCTTAATTATGCATAAGTTTAAGCCTTCATAAGAACAAAATAGGTGAGTTATAAAAGAATTCACCCCCCATACAGTTGTCATGAAGGGAGAAATTAGCTACAGAGACCAAAACAGTTTTTGCACCAGGCTGTAAACGTGTTTATTTGTGCTGTAAAGTTGGGCATTTTAACATTGGTGTCTTTGGGGATTGAGCGGCTTCTGGAGCCAGCCTCAAGTGGCTTTTCAAAGAACTGCAGTTTTTGGCACTTCCGTGTTGGCTTGTTTTTTCAGCCCCGAAGGTTACTGCTTGGTACCGAGCACTGCCCACCAGCCTGACTAATTTTCTCACTTAAAAACAGTAGCCTACATGAAAATAAACTACAAGAGAAATAGGCAATGCAGAAACGAAATGTTGATTATTACTTGACCAGTGCTGCCTACTATGATGATTGATCTTGAGCTCTGATTGGGCCCAAAAATCAGCCCCAACTCCACATGAATCTGCACAGTTAATGTCCAAGCCTGACCCAAGCCCAGACCATGGCAGCTGTTTTTGACCGGAGTGATCTTTTGGCTTTCCCACTGCTGGGAAGGCAGAAGGAAACACTACCAAGCAAATTATTTCGCAGCCCCTCTGTCATTCATTTTTTTGTCCCTCACTCGCGCGCTGTCTCTCTCCTTCCCCTTGGTTTCATTGTTTTTCAGTCAGTTTCCCCTCTCTTTCTCTCTCTTTCCCTCTTGGTTCAGTCTGATTGATCGTTGCTGACCGCACTGTGGTTTGAAGTAACTACATTCATGCTGTTTTTCCAAACAGGAAGGGAGTTGTGCTGCCTTTTACTCTTTACTAGTTAACAGTTTGCTAGCTGTGCTTCTAAAAGACTTCTGCCGGTGATGTGTCAGCTACAGGCAACTTTAAAGGTGGAATATTTTCTTGCATGTTATTTAATACATGATCTGACAATGGGAGTCAATCAGCACACCTTAAATATCAATATGGCAACTTTGTCAATATGTGCACAGGTACCTTAATGGAGTAGTGAGAAACAGCAACCCCACTTACATGTAGGAGTACTGTCTGCGGTGGAAATGCTAAATGGATCCAGGCTTTAGGTACATGTCGGTAAGGGTTATGTATGGCTCTAAAGGTACTAAATGTATAGTTGTAGTGGAAATGTGGCTTATCTGTCACATGTACTTCTTTCAAAATACAGTGACAGTTTCAGCAAGACTGACACAAAGTTATTTACATAACCAACTGTGTCTTTAATGCATTGCACCACCCATTATGACTAACTGTAAGTGGCTACTTTTACTTTTATATTGTTATGTTTCACTGCATACAGTATATTATGCAATGTATATCAATATTAAGCACCTTCGGCTCAAAAGTTAAATTGACCCACACACTATCTTAACTCTCCCGCCAATACATAAAGTCTCAGTCTCTCTCTCTCTGTCCCTTCCCAGGCCCCTTCATTGTTGTTTTTCATCCATTCACCAGATACACCTAGACTTTCCCTACTTTCCCCATCACCTGACTGCCCCACCCATCTACACACCTGTTTACACTTGCCTCATCCACTATGCAGGTTCCAAGCCTTCTCCACCCAACTCCTCACCTGTTTAAATTGTGGATTCAATAGCAAATTTTCATGGGTTAGTGTCTTTCACGCCCTCTTGTGTGTCCTCGCCTAAAATGTCACTGTCTCATGTTGCTTAAATCTTTATCTTATCTTTATCTTTATTTAGATCTTTATCACTCCTCTCAGCGTGTGTTTCTCTTTATGTCAACTTGCTGCAGGAATGTTTCTCCATTTCCTCAATCAAAAAACCACAGTGAAACCTCAATGAATACCTGCTACATGAGAGCATTTTCCAACCGCCATGAATGCTGATCAACAACTTAAAGTAGGCTGTGGGACGAGCCCAAAACAAGGAGAGTAAGAGAGACGGATATGAAGGCAGGTTTATGTCACGTGAGGAAAGTATCTCTTTACTTGTTAAACTGTAGAGATACATCCTCAGACTTCAAAATGTGTCCTCACTGTGACCATTTTCGTCATTCTCAACACTCCTCTGACATGATTAGAAAATACATTATATGGCCAAAAGTATGTGAACACATTCTTTTGTACACATTTGTTCTGGGGCTGTTTTTCGTTGTCTGGCCCCATAGTTCCAATATATAAAATATCTGATGATACACCATGCAATAATATGTTAGATTACAGATCCCAACTTTGTGTTAACAGTATGGGTCGGACCCTTTCCTGATCATTCCCTTGTGCGCTTCCATACACAAACAAAAAATGTTATTTAAAAAAAAACTAAATCTATGTAAATGCCTGTTTCTTTTGAAGTTGAACTTTTTTCCATTTTCTTGTTTCTTTTTTAGTACCAAAATTTTATTTTCAATGCCAGAAATTTCTGTCACTGTTTGTTTGTTCTTGTATAACGTACATCGTCTTCTTTTTCTAGCTCCACACTAATAACATAGCCCACAAAGTATCTCACTAACAAGCTATCACTGTGGTTCCCCACCTTAGGAGACGCTCCACCTGAGATCAAAAGAGCCCATTCCATTGGGATAATGGTACTACCAAGCCAAGAGTGCTCATCTTCATGTGTCTTTGTTATACACCCCAGATACGCATGTTAAAAGCAGCAAGACACTCACCGTTGGAGGTTGCAGGTAAGGAGGTTGACTTTAAAGCAGACTTCAGTGCTGTCACCAGGATCAGATGAAATCCTGCTATACTGTCATTGAAAAGGCTCGCCAGCTGGTTTCCTTGCTTTGGCCACTTGCAATGCTAATTGACCACCTGTAACTACTGAGTAACTTGACGACTTCTTATTTCCTTTAAGTCTTTTTCTGACATCACACTAGTTAATCTTGTCTTGCTAGTCAGGGTACGTGATCAAAACTTTTGACAATGCCTATGGGTGTTGCCCTTTAATTATCTTTTTACAACCTCTCCAGGTGACGAGTATGATTAATACACAAAGAGCCCCAGGCACCATTCCATCACAGATGGTGGCTTTGGATTTTTTTGTGCTGATAACAATCTGGATGGTCCTTTTCCTCTTTAGCACGGAGGTCACGATGATTTCCAGAAACAATTTGACATATGCACTCGTTGGACTACAACACACTCTTCCACTCCAGTCATTCTATATCAGATAAAATGGGTCACATAGAAGTCAGCTGCATTTCTGGATGTTGTCCCATGGCTTTCACTTTGCATGACTGAGTCTTGAGTTGCATATGTAGATGCAGCAACAAGCTGTGTTTACTGATAGTTATCCTCCAAAGTGGTCCTTTTCTTTCTTTCCTTTTCCCGTGTTCTTTTTTGGAATTAGAGTTGTATTGAAAGTAGCAGCTGACTTGATTGCCACTTGATTTGCCATGTGTTTTATCTGAGTTTGAAAAAAAATGCTTAGAGAGAAGGGCAGTCAACGGAGACTGCCCTGACTCAAATGACCTTGACGCCTTGTTTGAAACTGCTTTCCCTCTGCTGCCTTGCCCTCATTGACATGACTGGAGGTGGCGAGTTAGCGCATGGCAATGTGAGGGCCCCTTCAGTATTAACGTCAGGCTCACTCCAGGCTGCCAGTGCCTGGAGCTTCATGCTCATCCGTTAGCAAAGGTTTGCCAGATGATGGGAAACCCAGAGACCCCCACTGGAGAATGAGCAGGGAGCTCCAGCACGAAGGCAAACCAAACACTGTTCATGTGCACAAACTGCTCGCACTGAGGTGAAACAAAGCTGTTTTAAAAAAGTTTCCCTGTAATGGCGCATGTGGTAGAAACCTGTGCAGGCTTATATATATAGACTGTATATAAAGATACATATACAATCTATATGGTTTTGTAAAACAGGTTTTCAAAATTTGGATTTTACTTGTTTAATTTATTATTTATTAACATGTATTAATATAACCATAACTGTAACCATATAACATCAAACTGAAGTTTAACACTTAAATTTGTAAAAAAACCCACAAATTTTGGGGTCCCACTAATTTTTCCCTGGGACCCACTCAAATGACCCCCTGCAGGTCCCAGGGACCCAGGCTATAGCCACACGAAGGCTTGTCTTTTTGAAACCGCCAAATAAAACGATCGGATTGCAACAGTGTTCTGTAAACATGGCGCTGACTTCAAGAATGCAGGCGTCAAAATGAAGCCGGTTCAAGCCACTGAAACCACATACAAAGGCTGCAGTATATATGCCAGCCAGGAGATGGCGCGCCACTAAAAACCGTAGCGCACAGCTCTGAACCGGAGAAGAAGACGCGGAGCTCTCCGTGGTGGATCCAAGAGCATGTAGCGTAAATAGTTGTCTATTGCTGTCTGCTGCTCGTTGTAGTGAAGGAGGAGGAGAAGATTTTGCTGTAGAAGCCCCAGTAGGCTCAGCAGGTTCTGTAGCAGGAACACAAGTCTGTAATCTGCCATTGTTGTTGTTGTTGTTGTTGTGATGGGATGGCTTCCTGCCGGGGTTAAGTCAGAGGTTAGAACCATCATTGCCGGCCAAAAGTCACACATTGGCTGTACACACAAAGACACAAAGGAGGCATCTTCAGATTTGTGCACTCTGGAACCCCACTTTAAGAAGATGCAGTTTCAACCTCCATAAATACCGGTTTCATATTGATGAAAGGCCGAACCGGTTAAAAACTTTGGCGAATTCACCCTGACACGGCTTCATGTGGATGGGCCCTCACTACATTGAAAACCTGTTAACATCACTGGGATAGTAACCTAAATTACCTTGGTCTACACACATATTAATAAATAGATATACACTGTTCAAAAAACATTAAGGTAACACTTAAATCCCACATCAGTTCTTGATGAACAAATTATTTAGGTTGAAAATCTTTACTGATGAGCATTGTATAGTTTGTTGAGAACAAAATGATGTAACAATGGTCAATGAAAACTAAAATCATCAACTCATTGATGGTAGGATTAAAATCACACAGAAAATCAAAGTAAAAAATGCAGATGTTGACTATAGGATGTCGGGCCCTCAGTCAACCCTCATGGAATCTGTTTCTCACAGTTTAGTCAGAAACATGCACACCAGTAGCCTGCTGGAGGTCATTTTGTAGGGCTCTGGCAGTGCTCCTCCTGTTCCTCCTCACACAAAGGAGCAGATGCCAGTCCTGCTGCTGGGTTGATGCCCTTTCTATGTAACGGCCCTGTTCAGCTCTCTTTTTATAACAGCCGGTCTCCTAGTGCAAGCAAAACCCTCTTGCGACTGCACGTATGGATGTGCCATCCTGGAGGAGCTGGACTACCTGTGCAACCTGATTGGGCTGCAGGTATCGCCTCATGCTACCAGTAGTGACAAGGACACTAGCAGAACACAAAACTAGGGAAGAATCAGTCAGGAAGGATAAGGAGAGAGCAACTGTCTGTGGCCACCACATGTAAAACCATGCCCTTTCTAGGGGTTGTCTTGCTTTTGCCTCTCCATGTTGTCACTTTCATTTGCACCAAAGCAGATGAAACTGATTCACAACCACCTGAGCTTCCTAAATGGACAGATTGATATCCCTGAAGTTGAACTGACTTGGTGTTACACTGTGATGATCAAGTGGTAACTTAATTTTTTTGAGCGGTGTATGAGACAGGCAGAGGTCTTTAAGTTGTTGGATGTTCTGAATTTTTACCCCTTGTAGAAACTGTGTAACACACACTGTGTAACTTGCAAAAATAATGATTTTAATGTTGCAGTGTTTTGGTAACCAGACTGTGTGCCCACACTAGTGCCTGAAAGGTGCAAATAGAAATCATTGTCAAAGCTTTAATAGTTGTATTTCATAAAAAATTTGGCTAAGCTGATGATAAGTTGATTAGGAGGGTTAAAAGTGCTAAAAGCTTAAGGCCTCCAAATTCTGTTTATGGGGTATGTTGGTGTAAAGGGTCATGATATCAAGAATTAGCAGAAGGACATCATGTAATAAGTCATCAAAACAAGAAATCGTATCAATGAAATCAGTTGAGCTGGCAGTATCTAGACAATGGGCTTAATAAAAAAGTCCACAAACTCTGACAGTGGAGACCACAGGGAGTTTGTCTGTGCCAGAATGGGACAGCTTAGAGGGTTTCAGAATCCAGGGGCCGTATTCACAAGGCTTCCTTGCACTAAGAGCTGCTCCTAGTGACGAAATTCTAAGAAAATTCTTAGAATTGTGATATTTTGTAAGAATTTCCCATTAAGGTTAAAACCAGGCCATTGTAAAGATAAAAGTTATTCAAAGGAGCAGGGAGGAGGACTTTGAAGAGGCTTAAGAGTTTCTTAAGCAGAGGAGAAAATGATGTAAACTCAAAGAGGTTGGAGAAATATTCTCCAAACACTGAATGACAGTGAGTAAAGGAAATGCTACAGATAAGCAGGAATTGAGTTTGTGGTCGATCTCATTGGGGATACACACATACTTCCCACCCAATGACATAACACTCTAATGCCAGAAACAAAATGAACACAACACTAAGGTAGTTGGAAAGCTGGAAAAATGCAACAGTGCAGCAGTGATGACTTGGGTCTGCCTCAACCTTTCATCAGCACACTGATCACACTAACAGTTACAACACTTTCACAGTCTTATATTGTGATGCAGTTCATTTCATTTCCACTGGGTGTCCACATCTTGCAGGCTCACAAAAGGGCATGTCTGTGACAACCAATCACATCTTTTAAAAGAATGCATCACACCTAACAACAGGGTCAACCACACCTCCTCTCTCAAGTAAACGCTTCTGTCTCTTACTAGCTCAGAGTTGCTCTGAGAACTTTCCTAAATCACTTCTAAGCTAAGACTCCTTACTTAAAATTTTTGGGCTAAGTTAGGAGCTCTCTGAGAGTATTCTTAGAATTTCTGAATCAGAAATTGCTTTCTTTACTGTAAGCACTCTATACATCCTGTTACACACTTTGCCCCAAGTAGGTAAATCATTCACCAACTCTCTTTTATGTCATCTGGACTGTTATTTAGGTGGTATAGTCCAGGGGCCCTATTCACAAATAATCTGAGAATACTCTCAGAGAGGTCCTCTCTTAACCTAAAATATTTTAGTAAGGAGTCTTAGCACAGAAGCGATTTAGGAAAGTTCTCAGAGCAACTCTGAGCAAGGAAGAGACAGAAACCCTTATCTTAGTGAGGAGGTGTGGTTGACCCGTGTTGCTAGGTGTGATGCATTCTGTAACAGGTGTGATTGGTTGTCAAAGCCATGCCCTTTTGTGAGCCTGTAAGGTGTGGACAGCCAGTGGAAGTGAAATGTACTGCTGACTGTGAAAGTGCTGTCATTGTTAATGTGATCTCTCTGCTGATGGAAGGTTGCAACAGACTCAAGTCATCACTGCTGCACTGTTGCATTTTTCCAGTTTTCCAAATACCTTAGTGTTGTGATCACTTTATTTCTGGCATTATATCGTTATTGCGTTGGGTGGGAAATGTGTGCGTATCCCTGATGAGCTTGACCACAAACATTATCACTGCATAATCTTATCTTACAGCATTTCATTTATTCATTGCCATTCCATGTTTGGAGAATACTTAACCTGACCTCTTTGTGTTTCCACTATTTTCTCCTCTGATTAAGAAACTCTTAAGCCTCTTAAAAGTCCTCCTCTCTACTCCTGACAGTTTTTCACCTTAGGAGCTCTTTTAAGGTCTGAGGTGCTTTGTAAATAACTTTTATCTTTACTAGGATGTGGTCTTAACTTTAAGTGGAAATTTCTAAGAAAACATCATAATTTTGAGGGTTTCCTTAGAATTTTGTCATTAGGAGCAACTCTTTGTAGCAGGCAGCTTTGTGAATATGACCCCAGTGCTTCCATAACCCAGAAAAAGAAATTGCACATTGTGCAGAATAAGGCAGCATGTTGTACCCTTCGATGCTCATACAGAACTGATGTAAATGCAATGCATACCTTTTACTCCTGGCTCTCGGCCTCAGCATATCATTCAGGAAAACAGTTAAGATTGTTTTAATATATCAACGAAAGAGCATCTCCTGGCTAACAGATCTCCTCATCTGAATGACATAGAGCTTGTATTGAGATGATTTTATATAGTGTAATATACAATCGAAATGATCTTATATAGTATATACTAGGGATGCACGATAGTATTAGCATGTAATTAGTATCGGCTAATATCGGCTTTAAAATGATCAATCAGAATCGACCTACATGCTTTTTCTTAATTTACACAATGAGTGAATATTACAAACATTGAAAAGTATTGTATTCATGTCTCCATCTGCTGGTGGGCCATCACGGTATGCATGCATAATATAATGTTAATTCCACTACAGAGGAGACTTAATGATCACTAAAATTATGTAGAGAAAAAAGTGGATATATCGGCATTGGTATCGGTTATGAGTCAAATGAGCTGTTACATATCAGCATATCAGATATTGGTAAAAAATCCAGTATCATGCATCCCTAGTATATACTACAATGGATATTAATAGTTGAATTATATGTTTTATTATCTAATATCGGTGTGGGTAACTATAATGATGAGTCTGCTGAATAATGGAAGTAGGGGGGACAGGGGTTGGGTGGCACACCGTCACTCTTTTACATATTTCTCTGGTATTATTTATGTTGGAATATTCTAATCAGCAGCAAATGAAAGCTGAAGGTCTCAGCTGTAAATAAATATGCTTTAATGCGCACAAAATATTTTCTAAAATTAGGTGATTTGCGATTAAATCCGTGTTGTGCATTTGTGTCACCCAGCCCCATCAAGGGGTTGGTTGGCTGACTGTTAAAATGCCACAGTTAGAAAAAATGAAGTGACCAATAGAAACAATTTGAGCATTTAATTCAAACAAGAACCAGAAAACATGAACATGTCATGAAATATCTGCCCATTTTTAAAACCAAACAACATTTGAAGCGAGCCATCAGTAGGAATGTCGACTTACTTTTGCCATTAACCATTCAAAATAATAATAATTAAATATAAATATTGTTTTTAATCTTTTAAAATCATTTTAATAATTCAAAATACAGTTACAGTCACAGCTGTTAGTTTTACAATTGATTGGCACGTGTGCCGACCAATAACTCAAATCAGTGTGCCAACCAACCGCGCTCACATTTGACCCAACTTTGTGACGAAATTATGCTAACCAGCTGCCATCACTCATTACAGACTGTCAAATCTTATATCAAAATGTAGCTGATTTCTTTGTCTATTAACTACAAGTAACACATTTCCACTATCTCTGTCTCACAGCTTTGTAATGACTTTCAGATGTTTTAACATACAGTAGTAGATCAGTGAACGTCAAAAAAGCTAACACTTTGATGTTACATTTATGTTTCTGTGACCTTCTAAGGACCAAAAAATAGCTGCGTGCCAACCGACTCCAGTCTCCCCTACCAAGATACTATTTAGAAATACCAACATTTTTTTGGGGGGGGCGGGTAATGATGATTTTTGCGGGGGCTATTTGATCGTCTACAGTCCCTTGGGAGAATAGGCTAGCCATGTCTCACCAGCTAAAGAAAGCAAAGTACCAGGAATTGATTGATGAGGCCCTTGTCAGAGGGTGTGCATGCATCCTTATTCCCTATTGAAGTCGGCTGCCGCAGCCTCCCATCAACATCAGTACACTATTTCTTACAGAAGATTGGTTTGGAACCCAGGCAACTGAAGAAAGCCACCAGCGAGATATCCATGGCAGCCGAGATAAGCACCAGACCAGAGCCCGGAGCTGGAACCCCTCTCCGGGCGAAGGTTAATCCTAGTCTTCACTGCCCCACGCAGCCGAGGTGCAAGAGGTATGCAGTCAGGTTCAGACCTGGCTCAGGGAGAAGGGCGCCCCTGCCTTGCATAGTCCCGGGTCCAGCTGCAGGGAGTGGTAGGAAGACATCCCTAACTACTGCCCCACCATCCTGAGGTGCTCTGGGTTTAAAAGGGTGAAACATCAAGGAGCGATGGCCCCAAGCTGACGACCCTGCAGCTGGTACCCGTAAATGCTCCGACCATCCTGCCACCAAGGAATACCATCCAGCGGAGGAACATGTAACCCCTTATCAAACATAGCTCTAGATTCTGCTTGTAGCAAAGCATCCGTGATGTTTACTTCACCTAATTTTGATTAATAATAGATCATGGTCTGTTCAGTGACTACAGCTCATTGATGAGATAACTTTAATTTTTTAACTCCATAGAAAACCTTTGCTTACAGTTTCACTAACTAGAGCTATGTCCTGTGTGGTGCTGCACTGTGTTTTGTGTTGTTGCTGAGTCATTAATTCAAGGTCACACAGCTTAATATATTTAGCCTCATACTTGCACTAGGCCATGACGGTTGCGCTTGTTGCTGTCTGTCAAGTAGCTGTCCCTTAGTCGCTTACTCTACAGCAGGAAACGTCACTTCAAAATAAAAGCTCTGTGCTGGAAATTCACTGCACTCCAAAATGAAGTGTGGTTTTTACGAACTTGCCACATTGGCAAATCACTTCCAGTCCATTCAGAATAGATTCGTTACCCACTTTTGGACCGTGACCCACCAGTTGGGAGCTACTCGTGTAGAGTATTGTGTTTGGTGTGGACCCCAGAAAGGATAGCTGGTGCTTTGGCTACAGTAAATGTGGATCCAAATAAATGAAATGAAACAATCACATAGGCTGTATTATATTTTGTAATGTTTATACATACTTTACACACCTTACAGGGTACAAACTGAGCACCTCAAGACTATAAAGACTCTTCAAGCACTCGAAGAAAATGAACTTATGTTGTAAGCTATAATCATTGTAACATTTTAATTATACATTATTCTCGCTGCACAAAGCCTAAAATCTCTAATTAAAATCAACTGTGCAAATTCTTTGGCTTTATAAAATACACGTCATCTTGTGATATGGCCTCTGTGACATGAACTGACTCATTTTGGGGGAGAGAAAGTGACAGAGAGCAAACTGGGACAGACAGAGACAATTAAAGACCAAAGTGGACAGACTGCAATAGTTACAGATTGAGAGTGGCAGGCTGCTTTCAGAGAATATGCTGGAAGGTTGAGTCACTGAGATCCAGATTTGCTGGTCTGACTGGAAATGCCAGAGGGGGTGTAGGCTGCCTCTCGGAGCATGACAGGTGTGGTGAGAGACGAACAAAAAACAGAAACAGGCACAGAGAAGAGAGAGGAGACAGGGGGAGGTGAAAGACTGGAATAATAATAAGAAAAAAGAACAGGTGCAGCAAAGATAAAGCAGTGCTCCTGCATCCAGTGCTGACTGTGAGTATAACACATCTTAATACCAGTTTCATCAACACGGTGAAAGAGAGAGATGTGTGAGAGTGTGAAGGAAAGAATGAGATTGAAAATGATTGCGCAGGAATGTAAACTTCACTAACTTTTTTTCTGACTCTCGATTATTGGTGACTGAAATCAACCATTTTGTGGATCCAACAGAGACGGGTGGACATCACGAGACGGAGAGAAAAAGACAGAAAGAGACAGAAAGATGGCCGAGGCCCCGAAGATTGAACTCTTCATTAAGGTGAGACCTACAATAATTTTTGAAGCGTTGTGTTTAAAAAAATCTGCTTAGACAGAACAGATGTGGATAACACAGTATTTGTATTATATGTATTTGTTAACAGCAAACATGAGTTTGTGTCACAGTGCTTCAGTATCTTTCAGCTGCGTCATGAAGTGATTTTCTTGAGCTCAAATCATCTGGGACTCTAATGTTATAATTGTGTACGTTGTGATGAATTTCAGGGGGATACTAAATTGAAATTTCACAATTCTGTTGTCTGTTTTGTGCCGTGCTGCACTAATGAACAATCCTTAATCTCATTATATCTGTCACTTGTTAGTTATGGACAGTGTCAGTGTGAGAACTTGTGAGCAGGTGAAACTGAAAAGAGGCCTGTCCAGTTTGGAAACTTGTGTCCTGCCCTTTCAAAAATGCATTTGCCTCCACCTAGTATGCCTGTGACACAATATAAGTCTGTAGTGGATAATGTAAGATACAGCAGAGACACCACACACTATCTAAATACTGGCTTGTTTAATCTGTGCGTAAAGCAGCCCCAACTTTGTATTTGGAATTCCTCAGTGGTTGCTTTGGAGTATCAGAGCAGAGCAGGCTTGACAAGAATACCTGTGCAGGTATTCGTGGTTTGGTTAAGAGCTCGAAACCAACCTCCCAGTGTCCCATTTCAAAACATGTTTATTGTTTTAATGTCACAAGCAGTGAGAAGAGACGTTCGTGTGCTCATAATGTCATGTCTGTTTGTCTGTCAGGCCAGTGACGATGGTGAGGGTGTGGGGAACTGTCCTTTCTGTCAGAGACTCTTCATGATTCTTTGGCTAAAAGGGGCCAACTTTACCCTCACGACTGTGGACATGAAGAGGTGACAACACATCTTTTTTTATTTTTCCATGAAGTTATTTGTATTGTCTTTGAAACTGGTAGGGGTATGACACATTAAAGGGGCAGTACACCCCCAAAACAAAAATACATATTTTTCATTTTACCTGTAGGGCTGTTTATCAGTCCTGATTGTTTTGGTGTGAGTTGCAGAGTGTTGGAGATATTGGCCGTAGAGGTGTCTGCTGTCTCTTGAATATAATGAAACTGCATGGCACTCGGCTTGTGGTGCTCAAAGCACCAAAAAAATACATGTGAAAACTCAACAGCAATGTCTCTTTCCAGAAATCATGACCCAGTTACTCAAGATAATCCACAGACCTTGTTGTGAGCAGTTTCATGTAGGAACTGTTTTCTTTCTACCCAACTACACCTGCCAACTGAATCACCAGGCAGAGGGAAGCATGCATCTCCTGCTAGCTCACCTAGCACCACTGAGCTACCTAAGCCGAGGAGGATGCCATTATGTTTACATTATGTTTACAGGATGCCAGTATGTTTACATAGCCTGGTAATGCCAAAGCCCAATGATGCGATTGGCAGATGTAGTTCGTTAAAAAATTAGAGTTCCCACATGAAACTGCTCACAACAAGCTCTGTGGATTATCTTGAGTAACTAGGGCATGATTTTTAGAAAAAAAAGACATTGCTGTTTGGTTTTTCCAATGTTATTTTTTTGGTACTTTGAGTATTACAAGCCGAGTGCCATCTAGTTTTATTATATTCAAGAGAAGGCAGACATCTCTACGGCTGATATCTCTAACACTCCAACTTGCATGATAACAATCTAGAATGATTAATAGCACGACAGGTAAGAGGAAAAACATATATTTTTAATTTGAGAGTGAACTGTCCCTTTAAACACATTCAACTTACAGTTCAATGTAATTAAATGCAACAACATTTCAAAAGTTACACTTATGGCAGTTGCATCGCATTATATTTTATAGGCATTTATCTCATTGTTTACTCCCACTGTATTTGAACTTGACTGCAAAGAAAAGCTTGACGTGAGGCGTAAAAGTCACAAGACAATGCTTGTAGACCATGGACATGGAGTGTTAAGGTTGGGAGGAAAAAAAACTGATGTTTAGTTGTTCATTCAGTCATCAGATTTCAGACAGGGTTGCAGGGGGACTGCAACAAAATGCCAACAATCACTGGGTGAAAATGGTGCAGTAGTAACACATATGGACAGACAAACACATTCAGTTTTATGGGTGATTTATAGTGCAGGAGGAAATGGGCATACCTAGAGAACACACACACACATGGAATGATAATAATAACAATCCAGAGGGATTAGAATTTTAAACACACTAGTACAAATAGTATCGCATAGTAAAGCAGTGTCGCCCCAAGAGATATTTCATAGAGATGGCCAAACGGGGTCACTGAAAAACTTGGGGTGGCATACCACAATTAAAAACCAAAGCTTAATTTCAGGAATTTGCTTACAATTTGCTTGAAGTAATTGAAAACTATGTGAGAGTTCAAGGGACCCCATTGAAAATGTCCATGCCAGTTGTTCTCTCCTGGTACCTTAAGCTGTCTAGTCTCACATGATACCACTAAATTCGTGCCATATTAAAAAACAAGTGCACCACAGCCTCTTAAAAACAGTAGTGTCGGCCTCCAATTATTTTCACATAGGGGGAGAGTTGTGGGTGGTGGCAGCAATTGCATCAGGGGGGCCATAGCATCCGGTGGTCCCCCTTAGGGTCACAACACAATCAAGATTTTCTCAGACAGTAAAGATTTAACTCAAAGATGTTCAGTCTGCGGTGGCACGGGGCCTCACAGCAAGAGGGTTCCCGGTTTGATCCCAGGGTGGGGGAGCCGTTCTGTGCGGAGTTTGCATGTTCTCCCTGTGTCAGTGTGGGTTTTCTCCGGGTGCTCCAGCTTCCTCCCACAGTCCAAAGACATGCAGGTTAATTGGTGACTCTAAATTGGTCGTAGGTGTGAATGTGAGTGTGAATGGTTGTCTGTCTCTATGTGTCAGCCCTGTGATAGTCTGGGGACCTGTCCAGGGTCCAGCTGGGATAGGCTCCAGCACCCCCGCAACCCTCAAGAGAATAAGTGGTTAGAAAATGGATGGATGGATGTTCAGTCTACTGGTGTCCTTCGATGGTCAGGGAGGGTACAGACGGCATTTATCAAAGCATGTATCTGAAGTTAATCAGAAGAAACAGCAAAGGAAATTAACCTGTAAAAGTCATCTCATTGTCTCTTTCTTACTCATTTGTATTTGTTTAGTTCAAATTATTAAGATAAACCTTGTTTGTTGTTTGCTGTTGTGTTGCAGGGCACCTGATCAGCTGAAGGCTCTGGCTCCAGGCTCCCAGCCTCCCTTCCTCATCTATAACGGTGAGGTCAAAACGGACACTAACAAGATCGAGGAGTTCCTGGAGGCCACCTTAGCCCCGCCAGAGTGAGTAGACTGCGTCTTGTTTAGGAAAGCTGATAGTTAAACATTTTGTTGTCGCTTGATATCAAACAGAATTCCATTTCCAGTCAACCTGAACTTGGTCATTATCTCACCAACATTCACAACATTTTTACTGTACCTATGGCAGGTATCCAAAAATGTGCTGTCGATACAAAGAGTCCAATGGTGCCGGAGAAGACATCTTCCAAAAATTCTCAGCATATGTAAAAAATCCCAGACCTGAATTCAATGAAAGTAAGGGGTGTTAATAGGATATGTTATGAAAGTATTTACACTCATTTTGTGACCTGAGGCATAATAAAAGTCTGTTACACCTTTCTGTCTTCCAGTGCATGAGAAGAAGTTTCTTTCATCTCTGGTGAAGCTGAACTGGTACCTGGAGACGCCTCTCCCTCATGAGCTGGACCAGAACCCGAATGCCACTGTGTCTTCACGCCCCTACCTGGATGGTGACTGCCTCTCCTTGGCAGACTGCAACTTGCTTCCCAAACTCAACATTGTCAAGGTCAGCAGAGAGATCTTTTCATTTTTATCTCAGTAGCAAAGAGGAGTTAAGAATTGTAGTTAGTCATACCTGGATTTTTTTTTTTGTGTAAATTATACAATTTTAAAAACCCTCTTCCCTCAGGTGGTGTGTAAGAGGTACCGTGACTTTGACATCCCTACGGAGCTGAAAGGTCTGACACGTTACCTGGAGAATGCCTACAAACGAGATGAGTTTCGTTACACGTGCCCAAATGACTCAGAGATCCTAATTGCCTACCATGCTGTGGCAAAGTACCTGAAAAAAATAAGTTGTAAGTCATAAGTGTAAGTGGGAACAAAGAAGAATAGAGTGAGAAATGTGGAGAAAGAACAGAGAACAGGTGACAAAATGCCTGAAAACTGTACAAGGTTTATATTTTATTCGTATCAAAATAAGAGTCTGGATGATAAAAAACTGTTTGCAGTGATATGATCAATAATTAGCTTTCTATAAAAAAGTATTGTTGTTTTCATCAGTTGGGTTAAGCTTCTTCTAAGTTGCTTAAAATATGTATTTGGATGCACTGTATGTATTGTTGCATGTGCTGATTGTACTGATGTGGATTTCTTTTTCAGCCCCAGAAAGAATGAGAAAGCACTGTAAATTCCCGATAATATTTATGTTGTGTCTCACTTTGCATACACGTGTTGTGTCTAAGCATTCATGCTATGTTGATTGCAATATATTAAGTACATCTTGACATGAAATCAGATGCAGTTTTAAATCAAATGCTATATATTCAGAAAATCACTAGTGTAAGCATAAAAAAGAAATGACCTTGGCTGTCGACAAGACAAACTGTAAAGCTATTCTTTGCTTTTAAAGTGTATGGACATCCCTAATAATTATTCATAGTCCGTCCTCCTCATTTGTTTGTTTGTTTGTTTGTTTGTTTGTTTGTGTCTGTGTGTGTTGTGTGTGTAAATGACTGCATGTACTGACTCAGATATGTTTAACTTTGATATAGACAAAAAGTAATATTTTGATGTGGTAAATATTAAAGACTATGTGAACAAGTTTGGTGTTGGTTGTATCAATATCGGGATGAATTGTAATGATGTGTATCATTAAAGTGAAATCACTGTACATGTCAGTGTCAGGAAAAAAATGTATTAAGTTATGCATATGAATTTATATACAATAATTGTATGCAATAAAATAATAAAGTTTTTATTCTTACATGTCGCCTATGTTATGCCTTCAGAGGATTATTCTCACTGACGCAGCTGCCTGTAGATGTGTGTTTAAAGGTAGAGTTAATTTAAATAGTTAGTATACTGTTATGTTTTCAATATTACTGTAAAATATTGAGCCTCATGCCACAGCATTCTCTTAAAATGTTCCTATATTTTCTCTTAATTTTCTGTTAAGAAAAAAAGAGAAGTCAACTCCAGATATGCCAAACCCTCTTAACAACTCTGCTCTCATCTAGGTGTGTTGAATGATGACTCCATCTTGGTCTAAAATAACCTATTAGCACAGGTAACACCCTCTACACACTGTTTAAGGTCAGGTGTGTCTTGTGCAAAGACACTGGCACATCACCAACATTTAGACATGCCACCAAACAAAGGCTGTAAGAAGAAGAACTTTCGCAGTAGTGACATTAATGTTCTGTTTTATAAACTTAAACAAAGTAAAAGTAATTTTCCAGCGTCTCTACTGGTGTTACAGGAAAATCCAGCAATGGCAAAACATTAGCTGCGTCAGTAGCAGTGGTGGAGAGGTATTCAGATCCTTTACTCAAGTAAAAGTACTTCAACTGCACTGTAGAAATACTCCATTCGTGTAAAAGTCCTGCATTGAAAATATTACTTCAGCAACAGTATGTATCAGGAACATGTATTTAAGTACTCATGCAGAGGAGTTCTTTTTTTTTTAAATTCATAAATATAAGTAAATAAATGACTTTAAAGTAAAAGCAGAGAGTCCTCATATTTGAGAAGCTGACACCATGAAATGTTTTTTTTCATTAACAATGACTTAAACAATCATCAAAATAGTTGCAGATTAATTTTCTAATCAATCGACTAATCGTTTCAGCTGCACTTGTATATTTTCATGTGGTTTGTGTGCAAAAATATTCACTTGTAAAGTAAGTAATAACTAAAGTTATCAAATAATTGTAGTGGGGAAAAAAGTACAATACTTCCATCTGAGGTGTTGTGAAGTAAAATACACAAGTATTTGTACTTAAGTACAAGACTTGAGTAAATTTACTCAGTTATACTCCAGCGCTAGTCAGCAGAGAAACGTACTGTAACTAAAATTACAGTAATTAGGATCAATGGACCAAGTATAGAAGTATTTCTTTAGCCCTGAAATCTACAACATGATCTAACTTTGATTGTATGGAATTCCTGCATTTCTAAAAAATGTTCTTCAAATTTAAAAGGTATTGGAAACAATGTGTGTACAGTGATAGCAAGATATTTTTCTATTATCATTTACCTCTGAAATATTGTAGTATAGTGTAAGAGTATGGTGTAAAAGTGTAAGTATAAAGTAGTATACAATTGAAATGCTCGAGTAAAATACTGTGTTGTACTCAAGTGCGATAGTTTGGTAATTGTCCGTAGTTATAGCCACAAGACTTGATTTGATTAAAAGCCTTAATCCTTTAATTAAAACAGTGTGTGCTGTGTAAAGACGCCAATCAGAGGACCTGTGATCAGAGATGCTCCAATGTTGTAAATAGGAAGCCTTGGATGTGCTTGCTTCGTTCTGATTGGACAAGTACCTTGAGCGGTACCAAGGTAACAGAAGATATCGAAAACGCCATTGGTGGACGTATAAACGTGGGCGGGGCCAAGCAAGTGACAACATACAAAACTTTGTTAGCTACCTGCTAACTCTGCTCCATCGTCTGTTTAGCAATGTTACCACCCTGAAGCAGCACTTGTGAAATCCTCGAAAAGTAAGCGTTGTGATTTCTGTACACTGAGACTTTCATAACGTTAATGCGTAGATGTCAAGTTGACTTTTGTTCTATACAACGAGTGGTAATACGTGAAACTTGCGTCTGCCAGCTGCTAGCTAGCTAGCTAGCTAACGTCAAGCTACAGCTAACGTGGAGACCACGTAAAATCAGCAACAGTCGTCAGTTACATTGTTGCGGGCTAATTACGCTAGCTTGTTGCTAACTTGTCATGTCATGAAGTCTTATTTAAATGAAGACGCGAAGCCAAATAATGAGGGTAGCAGCTGTTGATTCACAAATCCATGTTCCTGTTTTCATAGTTTCCCTTTTTTCCGTCTGAACAACTCGTGAGCTTTCCCCTGAAACCTCCTCACCGCTGTCAGTATGTGATTATAGTCCTCTAAATGTCACTTCATACTTGGTTTGTAGCGGTAGTGTTTATTTAGCATTACTGTCTTGCAGGATGGACTGCAAAACAGAGAATGACGGAGAATTTTGCAGATGGGCGAGTTCAGTAAGTAACAGTGTTATTTTAAAACATAAAAACATCTGGCAAAGTAGCGGTGACTTTATTTCAACTATAACTATTGTTTATTTGATTTAAGAAATGGTGCTAACCGAATTTGTGTTTTCAGGTGCTGGTGAACAGCAAAAATGACCTTACATCACGACTGCAACAGTTTGTGGAGGAGAGGATGCAGACCACCATGGTATGAAATAACAATTCATTGTGACAGCCCTTTGTACAAGCAGTTAAAGCACTGCCCTGACCTGTGTGAACAGGGGTTATTACAAGTATCTTTAAACATTTTTCCTATTCGAATTACAGCCCTGATCCCAAAGATGTTGAGACACTGTGTGTAACATAAATGAAAACAGAATCATATGCGATGAATGCTCGTGACATTTGACCCCTCAGGCTGCAAGGCATTCAAAACCAACATGGTTGTATAAATGATATTACTGTGTGGTTTCGGGAGCAAAACTATTGTTGGTAAACACAGTTCTTTGCTGCATCCACAAATGCAAGTTAAGACTCTAGCATGCAAAGCAAAAGCCATGTAACAACAGCACCCAAAAACTCAGCCAACTTTTCTGGGCCCGAGCTCATCTGAGATGGACTGACACAAAGTGGAAAAGTATGCTGTGCTCTGACAAGTTTACATTTCAGCTTATTTTTGAAAGTCGTTGACATAGTGTCCTCCAGGCTATAGAGTTTAACGACCATCCATTTTGTTTCCAGTGCAAAGTTCAAAGCCAGTATCTGTGATAGTATGGAGATGTGTTCGTGCCCATAGCATGAGTAACTTGCACATCTGTGAAGCTACCATGAAGCCATTGGAGCAACATATACTGCCATCCAGACGGCGTCTTTATCAGGGACGTCCCTGCATATTCCAGCAAGACAATGCCAAGTCACATGCTGCTCCTGTTGTGACAGCTTGTCTTCATAGTCAAAGAGTGCAGGTATTAGGCTGACCTGCCTGCGGTCCAGGCTTGTCAACCTTTAAAAAGGTGGGGCACATTATAAAGCCCAACATACGACAACAGCGACCCCAGACTGTTGAGCAATTGAAGTCGTATATCAAGCAAGAATGGGAAAGAATTTCACTTTCAGAGCTTCAATAATCAGTGTCCTCAGTTTCCAAACACTTACCAAGTGTTGTTTAAAGAAAAGGCGATGTAACACAGTGGTAAACATGCTGCTGTCCCAACTGTTTTGGAACTTATTACAGGCATCAAATTTAGCATAAATGTATTCTTACAAAATACAAAAAAGTTGATCACTTTTAGCTTTAAACATCTTGTCTTTGTACTGTGTTCAATTGAATATATGTTGAAAATGATTTGCAAATCATTGCATTCTGTTTTTGTTTAAGTTTTAAATCATGTCCCAACACTTTTTTTGGAATTGGGGTTGTATTATTCTGTTGTATCACTGAGATAATGTCACATCTGTTCATTTAAGTGAAGACTAACTGTAGTTTTCAAGTGTCAAGTGTGGAAACATATCCTGCATAAAGTATGTTTGCAGTTATCATTACATCAAATGTAAAGACCTTGTAACATGTCTGAAGACCATACAACATACTGTTTCTTTTTAGTATGTATTATTAAATAATTATTAATAATTAGTATACTGTTATTTCCAGCTAGTATAAGCCATAAGCCATAATCCATATTAGGCCTATACAAACCATGACTTTGGAATGTTACTGGCGGTCAGACTTCACAAACAGACTGCAAACGTTTAACTAAAGATTTAATACTCATTTGTTTCTTTTGCCCAGCAGTTAGCAGGTCCACCTATTTAATTTGGGCACTCTACTGTGGGACAATATTGTACATATAAAATCGGCACATTCAAAACTAGTGTGTTAATAATGATACTAACAACAACATTATTTATATAGCGCATTTTAAAACTACCATTAGAAGATGCTTCATACACGAGGACAAATGAAAGAAAGCAGGAAAATGATCAAATACAAATTCACAGTCACTAATTAACAATGCCAAATAAAACAGCTAAAAATGAAGTAAAAATGAATTAAATGCACATAAAAGAACAGATAAAATAAACAGATAAAACAATTAAGTAAAAGCCAGACAGTAAAAGGGAGTCTTGAGGTGATTTAAATGAGGGCAGTACATTTTCTAGTGACAGTTCCTCAGGGAAGCTACTTTAAGGGTTGGAGCCCTATCAGGTATAATGTGATTATATTTAGTCTCTTCTCAGTGTGAGTTCACTGCATACTCAAAACCTGTCTCACATTAGTGGGTGGTATTTCACTTGAACACAACTTTGGACTTTGAAGAATAATGTTACTAAACCAGAGGAAAAAATGTTTTATTCTGCGGACAGCTACACAACAATGCCTTTTTATGTGTCCATACTATTGTTACATTGCTGTTGTGTATCTTCTAGCTCACAGGTGTACTGATAGGAGCTGCAGTTGCCATCACACTGATTGGGATTGTGGTGCTCTTCCTTTACAGGAGATACAAGCTGGCTCGTGAGTCATCCAACCTCCTCCTGAACTTGATTTGTGTTCTAATCCTATAATACATATTTTACATTTATTTTGTCTGCCTCTGATGATAAGGCTCTTCACAAAAATATGTATTTTCCTTTCATTTTTTCCTCCGAATGTGGTCTTAGCAAAGCTTTATCTGCATTTTGTTTTTGGATTCTGTGACAAGGTGAACAAGAGCCTGGCGTGCCACAGTATCGCTTCAGAAAACGTGATAAAGTGCTCTTCTATGGAAGGAAGATCATGCGGAAGGTTTTCTCTATTTCTATTTCTGTCTCACACTCACACAAATATTTTTAGTCGGGTAGACTCGTCTCAGTGCTATAAATTAGGCAAATAGATATATATTTATTTATGGCAAACATGCTGTGTGAACTTCTTAATTCTGTATTAACCCTGCATCAAACAAAATGTAATCCTTTTTAAGTTATTGCAGCACTGCATGAAACAAGGCTCAAGTAGCCTATCATTGTAATGCACTCTGATACAGTTAGACTGAAAATTGCATGGTAAAATAACCTCCCTCCATTTAATCAAGCACTTTCTCTTTTTTTTTCACCCACTATCTCCATTTATTAGTTTGACTCCTGTGTCAAAATATAAATACAATCTTATGTGTGTTTGTTTTTCTTAGGTCCGGACACTGTCCTCGATTCCTCCTCCCACCACTACCTCAGTATCAAAGCAAGTGCCGCGCATACGCAAAAGAACCAAAGTTCTAAGCATAGCTCGCAAGTATGTTCCATTAAAATGTTTTTTTTTTTCTGTGTGTGCAATGGAGCTGCAGTGATTAGTTAATTAATCCGTTAGTTGATTGACACAAAATTAATTGGCAGCCATTTTGATTATCAAATAATTGTGTTACAAATCTTTTTTAAGCAAAAAAATCCAAACATTTTCTAATATTTTGCTTTTTAAATGTGACAAATATGTGCTTTTGTCTTTGTCGCACATGATATTAAGTGGAATTGCTTTGGATTTTTGGACTGTTGATTGGATACAACAGAACATTTGACGTAACTTTGGGCTTTGGGGAAATACACAAGCCATGTTTCACTAATTGAGTGACATTTTATTGACAAAACAAGGAATCAAGAAAATAATGGGCAGATTAATCAATAATGAAAATAATCGTTAGTCGCAGCCCTAATGTGCAACTCTTCAGATTTGTTGTAGCCTTGCTGAGCTGCTTGATTACTGGAATTTGTTAAATATCATTTTGTTTCTGTCAACAGAATCCTGAGGATCCGCAAAGATCCTCCCACCCTGCAGCCCAAGGAACCCCCTCCCTCGCTGCTGGAGGCTGACCTAACGGAGTTTGATGTGCAGAGCTCAAACCTGCCCTCCGAAGTCCTCTATATGTTGAAGAATGTCAGGTAGACAAAAAACAACTTCTACAGATTTTGCGTCCTCCATGTTTCCTCTGTTTGTTTTTATGATGTGTGTGTCCTGCAACTTGTTGTAGGGTATTGGGTCATTTTGAGAAGCCCCTGTTCCTAGAGCTGTGTCGACACATGGTGTTTATCGAGCTGCAGGAGGGTGAAGGTCTGTTCAGGCCAGGAGACGATGACGATAGCATCTTTGTGGTCCAGGATGGACGACTTGAGCTCTGCATCCAGGAGAATGTAAGTGGATTTCATGTTGACTTTTAGTTTTTTGTTTGTTTTTTGGTCATATAGTAGCTCTTGTGTACTTTTTACCCATCATATTACACACTGGCATTTGTCACATTGTTTATATACAAAAATATCAAATAGACAAGCTTTAAGCTATTGCAGGAGCAGTTGGCAGAGTGATAAACTGACTGAACTGTGTTTAATATCAAAGTATTCCCTACATTTTTAAGTATGAAATTCTTAGATTAATATTGTGTTTTCCCACACAAAAGTTAAAAAAAGGGACTGGAAGCAGATGTACTCCTCTCCCCTGTTGAGAAAATCAGGATCTGGCCTCTGCCCTGCCCACCAACGCTGCTTACGCTAGGTTTCACTTCTACTTTCTCCAGTGCTTCTCATACTAGATTGACTTGTGAAAGAGCAGTGTGTATTATGATGGTTAGCGTTAGTGTTAGAGCAATGGATGGATTCAGCCGTACATGTTTGAGCCTCAGTCAGACCCAAACTCAATTGAGAAGTCTGTTGTGCACCAAAATGTGTGACTAACAGACATATGCGTATTAAGTATCATTAGCATCTTTATTTCTGTTGTTTGTTAGCTTGTAGGCTAACTGGAAGTGGCTGACGTGGCGTTAGAGTTTGTGAGACATACACTAATATTTGCTATAATGGGGTTTTTGGTAGATAGTGTAAGGAAGCTCCAGGCTCCTGTTTACATCCAAAAACTGCAAAATTTATCATGTTTGCTGTAAAAACTTTATGTTAATGGCAACTGTACTCTCTGTACTGGAGGTTTCAGGTTTCTTTGCTGGTGTTGAGTCAAAGCCTGTTCCCCTGTCAGTATGTGTTTGACATATTACACAGAGACTGGCTTTTGTATTAGCAACGTAGCTTATCGAGCTTGCTCATGCTTGAATCTCAGATTTTAGAGAAGTGCACAGACATTGCGTCCTTCAGTAGAGTAATGTGAAAATGCCTCTTTAGTGACAAACTTCGCACAGATACAAGTCACTGTAGTCAAGATCAGACATTTTAGGGGAAATAAACTCAAGAAAACACACTTTTTTTGTGTGGAAGGAGACTTAAATGAAGTGTGAAGCAAGCGTATATGCATGCTTGACTCTCCTGAATCTTCCAGTATCCATGTGCATAGCTCATGAAAAAATATGAACAGGAGAGGGCACTAATGCAACATTTATCTAGTTGAAGTCCGCTGCTTAAGGGTAAAAAAAGCAGAAGAAAAAATGATGGCTCTCCACACCTTATGTTTGTATTTAAATGTGTTTTCTGTCTGCTGCTGGTCTCTGTCTGTGTCTACAAATCCAGAGTGCCATCCCATCCCATCCCATCCCATTCCATAGTTTAAGTTCTCTGCATTGTGGCTCATAGAAGCCCTCCTCTGTTTTCTGTTTTTTTTAGGATGGCACAGAACCAGTGGTAAAGGACGTGCTCCCAGGAGACAGCGTCCACAGCCTGCTCAGTATCCTGGACATCATCACTGTGAGCTTCTTATTTCTCCTCCACCTCATTTCTTCTCTATCAGACCAAACTCTCTGCCTCTGTCCTCTTTTGCCCTCTGATCTGTTTGTCTCCTCTCCGTCGTTCATATTTCCACTCATGCTTTTCTTTAGAGGCAGTTCATTTTGTTCTTCCTGTTCACCTCAATTTGTTCATCCATTACACCCACACCCCCTTTGTGTCAAGTAGTTAATTTAGGTGTTTTGTCCAGTGGCTTGCCCTGTCTTGTTTCCATTTCCTATGTTGTCATGCTCTGCTTTGTTTCATCATTCAGGTTAAACATCTTTACTCAAAGCTGCATCTTTTAAGTAGTCTCTCCAGGTTTTTGCAATGCTGCAGTTGCACTAGTTCACACAAACTCAGCCAATCACCCTGAATTCTGCGACCTTGCAATTTTGTCCAATCTCTGCAACTTTACTGCAAATATGATTATTTTGAAATTGGTAAAATCTTATTTCATTGTAGAGCTGCATGCAGCATATTGATTCACACAACCCCTCTTTCTCTCGCTCCTCTCACTTTTTGTGGGACTGGAGCATTGCTTCTGGGAGGACAGAGTCACACACACAGTGACAGGGCTAACTGTTAGCATCACAAAGCTAACATTACCCAACTGTTATTAACAGGTTTAACGACAGTGGAGCCTTTTCAGTGTGAATGTAGTGGCTTGTGGCAGATGTCAATTACTGCAGCTGTGGATCTTGAGCGTCAAACTATGACGAGTAGTCGTGAGATCGCACTGTACTGTGTTAGCCTGTTTTAACTGGCCAGAGAGCAGGGGAAGCTGCTCTCATAGGGATGGTCCTCCAGTGCTGCGTCGAATGGCATTAATAGCAGATGGGTGGCAAGCAGCTGTTGATCCCCCCCAACTCCCCTGCCATCACAAATTCACTTATCGGCCACTTTATTAGGTACACCTTGCTAGTAACAGATGGGACCCACTTTTGCCTTTAGAACTGCCTTAATTCTTCGTGGCATAGACTCAACAAGGTGCTGGAGACATTCCTCAGAGATTTTGGTCCGTATTGACATGATAGCATCACACAGTTGCTGCTGCAGATTTGTCGGCTGCACATCCATGATGCGAATCTCCCGTTCCACCACATCCCAAAGGTGCTCTATTGGATTGAGATCTGGTGACTGTGGAGGCCATTGGAGCACAGTGAACTCATTGTAATGTTCAAGAAACCAGTTTGAGATGATTTGAGCTTTGTGACATGGTGCATTATCCTGCTGGAAGTAGCCATCAGAAGATGGGTACACTGTGGTCATAAAGGGATGAACATGGTCAGCAACAATACTCAGGTGAGGCTGTGGCGATGCTCAATTGGTACTAAGGGGCCCGTCTTGAACCAGTCTGGCCAGTCTCCTCTGACCTCTGGCATCAACAAGGCATTTTCACCCAGAGAACTGCCGCTCACTGGATATTTTCTCTTTTTGGGACCATCCTCTGTAAACCCTAGAGATGGTAGTGCGTGAAAATCCCAGTAGATCAGCAGTTTCTGAAATACTCAGACCATGCCACGTTCAAAGTCACTTAAATCACCTTTCTTCCCCGTTCTGATGCTCGGTTTGAACTTCAGCAGGTCGTCTTGACCATGTCTACATGCCTATATGCATCGAGTTGCTGAGTAGGCTCTGAAGCCAAGACAGCATCACAACTATTTTTGCCATTTTCACTTGCACCTGCAATTTCATCGCAAAAAAATGCCCACAAAGACTACAGTATGCATCGCACTTTTTTAGAAAAGCAGTCATTCAGAACGCAGCAATCTAAAAGTCAGCTCTTAAAACCCTTAAGGGATTGTTCAGGGTTCCTGTGATGGTTTGATGTGTGTATCTGATTTGTCAACATCTTGAAGTTTCATGAAAATAATTTTTATCTTTTTCAGACTCTTGTATTGCTATTGCTCTGACTCAAAGAAATCAAAGTTTGAAAAGAGATGTGAAAAATGCTCTTCGTCCACTTCATTATTTCATGGACAGGTCTAATTAGGTGGCTATCGACACTGCAGTCCAATATGTATATGAGGTTGACTGAGGTGATTGCTCCCCCTGTCTTAACTCATTTCTGTGTCCTGCCTTTGACAGGGTTATCCAGCTCCATATAAGACTGTATGTGCTCGGGCTGCAACTCGCTCCACCATCTTACGTTTACCTGCATCAGCCTTTGAGTCAGTGTTCAAGAAATACCCGGAGACACTTGTTCGTGTCATCCAGGTAAGGGATTGTTTAACAATATATATACACTTTGTAGTGTAGTTTTTCCTCAAGACAAATTTTCCTCCCTCTGGTGCACATCATTATAAGTTAAATGTGATCTAATTTAGATGTAACTACAGTCTGATGTATATAATGTTCTGCTCTGTTCACCTCAGTGTTTGGTTTTGTGTGTGTTGCAGATAATCATGGTGCGCCTCCAAAGAGTCACCTTCTTGGCACTACATAACTATCTGGGCCTAACAACTGAGCTCTTCAATCCGGTAGGAGGGAAATTAATTAGTGCACACACAGTTGCGTGTATACACACACAGTCACACAGAGGGGTTCACATTGAATGCCGAAGCACCAGAGGGTATAAATTTGTACATAAACAAGCACAGAAAGGCACGTACACATGAAGTCACACACATGCAAGCTAATTTCACACAACATTAAGCACAGTATCATAACTCGGTCCTTCATAAAGCTCTGTGAAAATGAGTAAAAATGATTACGACCCCTCCACAGGAAACAGGGAGGGCAGTAACCTTTAAACCTGGCTTGCCTCAGACTTTATGATTATAGTATGGTGATGAACCAGAATACTCCTTAAAATCGTTTGGGAAGGGAGTATGTGGAAAGGAGTTGCCTTTGCCAGTTCCTGGAGGATGTTTTTTTATTTTTTATTTTTTTTAAGATTTTTATTTATTATTTTCATAATAAGGCCATAGATGTATTTGTTTTTAACAGTGTGTACGAGTGCACATGAAAATAATATAAAAAATAGACATAGCTACCATGACCTCGCCCATTGGTTTGTCAACTCCCATTTTAATGCCTCAAGTTCTGCATTACGGCCGCCACCGTCTTGGTTTTTTGGAGCCAGAAGTGACCATATTTGGGCGAGAGGCTGAAGCTGCCGCACAGTTGTCATGAATGTTGAAATAAGCTATAGAGACCAAAACCGTGTTTGTACCAGGTTGTAAACATGTTTAATTATGTTGTAAAGTTAGGCATTTAAATGTGGTGGATTGGCGCCAGCCTCAAGTAGCCATTCAAAGAACTGCAATTTTTGGCACTTTTGTGTTGGCTCCATTTTTCAGCCCTGGAGGTTGCCGCTCGATCCTGTGTCCATTTGGAGTGTTTGTTGCGCACGTCCTCAGAAATAAATGCAAGGCTTTTGTAAGATGTAGTAAACACACAAACAGTAGGAGTGGTGTTGGCAGAATGAGAGAAACATACTCACCAGTGTCATGACATGCTTGATACATACCATGTACGATGGCGTGCTGCTGTCGCTTTTTATGACCTCAAAATTAATAATATAGTAACCTTGAGTGTCTCTGTGTTTATTGTAAACATCAGGTAAATCCCAAAGTTCTATATGATCTGAGGTCTATGGTGTACCCTCCAGTGGAATCCTTCAGTAACACATGTAATACATAGGCCAGACGTATACTTGGCTTTTATCACAATTGTTCACATACTTGTTTAAGTCTTCAAACATTCTCAGATAACCTATAAAGTAAATACAATTGAAAATGAAGTAGAAAGTGATCACCAAAATAAAATAAATAGCCTCAGTGTTATTACTAGTACCACCCACTTACCTACATTGGTTTGGTGTTTTACTGTTTCTTGATTTTATTTTGGTCTGTTTTTCTAGAAATTTTAAATGTACCCAAAACCCAGTGATGATTTTAATATGTTAATTTTCCAATTCTTCAAACCTACTACGCATAAGTACTTCACGGTTATTCAAAGTGTTACTGCAGTCCTGACTAACTGAAATGTGGACTGTTAACTTTCTTGTTTTGTTGCCTAATGGACAGGAGAGTCAGGCAGTGCCCTTGTCCAATATAAACAGTGTGATGGGAGAGGCGGCTTCTGGGAAGACGACTCGTCGTTTGTACTTCCAGGACGAGTTACCCGCTGGGACCACGGACAGCCCCACAGAGACAGGTCACACACTCACACACGCATAAACATACATTGCACACACATTTGAAATTGCGCTTTGTGTTGTGTTGAGGCTGATCCAGTGCTGGCACTCTACCATAAACAGATGGTGTAAAGGACAGCCCTTCATATAGCTACAGGAAGCTGCGATCCACCTCGGCGCCTGCCGACTGCGCAGGTGGGTCACTGACTTGCACATAAGTGATCACCAAATGGCACGTCTGCGCTAATTTCCTGCAGTCAGTGATCTGAAAGCAAGGACACGGTCACCAACATACCTTAAACTCATAATCCTCTTCTCTGTCCTGAGTTGCAGGTAACGACCTGAACATGGCTTGTGAGCGAGCTCGAGTTACTATAGATGAAGCTCCACCCAGTCCTGTCATTCCCAAAGTAAGACTCTCCTGTCACATCACCTCTTTAGACGTAACACCCTTTCCCAGCATCCTCTGCATCTCATGCCAGTGCTCGTCTTAGTCACTCTCTTATGTGTGTCTTTGTAGTCCAGTCTAAAGAAGAGTGTTACTATGCAGCACACGCCCTCTGAAGTGTTTCACTACACAGACAGTGGGGGGCACTCTGATGCCATTCACCTTAGTAAGAGCTGCACAATCTTCCAGGCTGCTAAGAAGGACCTGCTGGGAATCATCCAGCTGCAGGTGAGAGCTCGATCAAAGAAAATGAACACCAAATGTTAGAAATACTTTAGGAGTTACCACATTTTTCAATAATAATTTTGCATGCATATGTAGCACATCTTATGGGAAAATTCTGATCACTGTTTTTGGATAGGGTAGGGTAGGGTGGCAGATTCTATACATTACAGGAGCTGGCTGCCTTTTGTGATGATATAATTTTTTCTGTCCCAGGACCCCAGTCTACTTGAAGGCAGAGTGACCCTCCATCAAGTCAAAGCTGGTTCTGTGGTGGCTCGTCAGGGAGACCAGGTCAGAATAACAACTTACAAAAGAGTTACAACCTTTTTTCTTTGTCATGACACTGACGATTAATTGCTAGGGTTTTTGCATTCTTACTCTAGGCTGTGTAGAGGCATTGCAGGACCAGGTTCATGAGTAGAACCCTGTGTCTTTAAATGTGTTAAACATGCTCAGTGGTCCCCTTTTAACAGGGAAACTTTCATTGCATTAATTTCTTGAAATTCAAAACATGAGTTTAACTTCTCGTAGTGCTTTTAATATGTAAGTAAAATTCACAACATATCAATAATGAATTAATGCTGTGATCATCTCAGTAGAATTTAACAACAAAACACCTGAATCTTGGCATTCACCTGCAGACTGTCAAAATTTGCACTCTTCTTTTTTCCTGGCACTTTAGGAGGTGAGCATCCAGTTTGTGATTTCGGGCCTCCTCCACGTTTACCAGCGGATGATTGACCGGGAAGAAGACACGCGTCTGTTTGTGACGCACCCTGGAGAGCTTGTCGGTCAACTTGCTGTCCTGACTGGAGAGCCGCTCATATTCACTGTCCGAGCTCAGCGAGACTGCAGCTTCCTCTCCATTTCCAAAACCCACTTCTATGAGTGAGTCACATGGACACATCTACACACACCCATGCAGAAATAGATAGTCCTCTGTGCTGCCAAGGGCCGGGACACATCCCCCATCTTTTACTGTTTGGAAACCGTGAGGTTGGGCGCTGGGTGCTACTCTCGTGCTTACTCTGTGCCAACTTTTTAGGGCGTGGAGGCAGGTTGCCCCTGATGTTGCTAAGCAACCATATCATAGCCTACTTTGGGCTGATCTTCCTGGCGTGTGCATTAAGCCTAGTATATTGTCTGTGGGACAGATGTAAAGCTCTGGGTACCCCAAGACTATAACGATCAACTTCTCCTCCATTTTTGTCACAGACTGATATTTACAGAAGAAAGAAAAGATATTTGCCAGCTGTGATTGGTTTTTCCCTATCAGATGACATGCAGTGTGTGTTGCTGCATTCCAAAAGTTGAAATTTGTTTATCTCAGGGTGCAGCCACTGCGCGTCGTGACGGTGTTGCTCTGGCTTTTGGGCGTGCTGTCCAAGCATCTACATTGAAAACAAAATGATGACTTAGTACCTCAAAAATAATGAGACACTTTCTCAAATCTCTACCTCTATCTCGAAATAATGACCAAGTGTCTCAAAATTAATGGAACTCAAAATAATGAGGAAATTTTAAGCCTTTTTTCTCCACAAAAATTACACATTTCTAGGATATAGTATTTTTATGGTAAGAAAAAACGTCGTAAAGTCCAATTCTAATCTTAAGTCGATGTTGACCAAATATGTAGTTACTGCAATTGGGTTCATCAGACAGTGTAAACCAGGGTTGTCAAACATACGGCCCCAGGGGCAAAGTCGACCCGCCAGAGGGTCCAGTCTGGCCCGCTAGATGACTAGGCCAAGAGGTGCAAGGTTTTAGGAGCAAGTTAAACAGTGAGATGCTGCTTCATGTAAAATGCTGCTTCAGAGGCTTTTCCACCCTGACTAGAATATAGTTCCCTGAAAAAACACTGAACACTTAGTTACTTAATACTTACACAATATTCAACTAGATATTGAATATTGTGCAAAATATTGTCCATCCGCAGATTCGGTACCAAAGAATCCATATCAAACTACTGTCCTAAAACTATATTGGTGGAACTCTATTGCTAAAAAATGTAACTGTATGGATAAATGCACATGAAATGACTGAGAAGTAGGCTGGCTAAATGTGGAAAAATTGAGACATATTATTGAAATAACACTTATTTCTCTTAAAACATCTCAGGTTGTTCACCTGTTCTATGAATGGATGAACGTTTATATTATAATTCTTTATTTCAGACCCAGAGGGATCCATATCACAATAAAAAGAATGTACAGAATGTTCTTGTACTTGTTTACACGAAAAAAATTGAGCTGTCGTTATGTTAGAGGTTATTATGCAATGGTTTTATTGGTCCGGCCAACTTGGTATGAAGTTGGGCTGTATGTGGCCCATGAACTAAAATGAGTTTGACACCCCTTGTGTGAACTGTACACTTAAAAAACATACTTACACTCAACAAAAATGTTTGAAAGAGTGATGAGAAGGATGTATTACTTGTCTTTTACCTCCTTCACCTGTTGATGTTTATCTGTTCCCCAGGATTATGCGTGTGGAGCCAAAGGTAGTGCTGAACGTTGCTCACACAGTGGTGAGGAGGATGTCATCTTTTGTCAGACAGATAGACTTTGCTCTCGACTGGATGGCCGTGGAAGCTGGCAGGGCAGTCTACAGGTATTTGATATGATATACTGTAACCGTGTATATCTTAGAAAAACACTCTTAAGAAAAACAACCATTGACATTAATACATTCATGTGAGAGCAGTCAATAGATGTTAGATCCATACCAAACAAGTCAACAATGGAGGTTCACAGGCTCGTTTGCATTTTTGCAGTGAATTGACGTTATCTGTATATTTTTCAGGCAGGGAGAGAAATCGGACAGTACTTTTATAGTGCTGAGTGGTCGACTGCGCTCTGTAATCATGAAGGAAGATGGCAAGAAGGAGCTGATAGGAGAGTACGGACGCGGCGACCTGATTGGAGTGGTAAGGACCATGATGGTGAGGGGGAAGACAGATGGCTGATAGTAGTTGGAAGACCATGAATATCTACTATGTTTTTCACTTCTAGTATCTTTATAAATATTAATGACTGTATGTCAGGATGAACAGAGTTTTTCTTCAAAGTCTGTCGAAATTATGGAAGCCCATTTCTGCAAGTGTGATGGAAAAAAAAGAAGAAAAAAGATCCTGTGTGTAATAATGAAATATTTTTTCTTTTAAATATGAAGAAAGTCTCTTTAAATAATGACAGACTTTCTTAAAAGTGTCTTGAAATTATGAGAAACTTGAGCAAAATAATGAGTTATTATCTAAAAATTAATGACCAAGTGTCTCGAAAGTAAGGGAATCTTTCTCAGAATAATGGGTCAGTATCTCAAAATTACGAGTTATTATCTCAAAATAATGACCAAGTGTTGCAAAATTACAAGAAACTTGACTAAAATAATGAATTATTATCTCAAAATGAAGGGAAACTCAAAATAATGAGTCAGTATCTTAAAGTAATGAGAAACATGGGAAAAATAATGAGTTATCTCAAAATAATGACCAAGTGTTTCGAAATTAAGGGAAACTTTCTCAAAGTGACGAGTGAGTATCTCAAAATATTGAGAAACTTAAGCAAAATAGTTAGTATCTCAACAATAATGAAATACTTTCTCAAAACAATGAGTTGTTATCTCAAAATAATTACACACTTTCTCAAAATTAAGTGAAATTTTCTCAAAATAATGACGCATCTCAAAATAACGAGATGCTTTTTCAAGATAATCATCTAGTATTTTAAAATGAGTAAGTATCTCATAAGTATATAATGACTTTCATTAGATATCATTTCCCATTACGATGTTATTTTTCCTTTCTTTTTGTCCCTTTTTTTTTTTACTTACTTTTTCCCCATCACACTGGTGGAAATGGGCTTCCATACAAAACCATGCAGATTTAAATATGCATGAGGAAATAATTAACAGTAATTACTCATCACTTAACATATTCACTGTCATTATGTAAAGCTGAAAAACATGGGCTGCCAGTATGCTTTTCAAAAACATGACCATAAGACTGCTGTCACTGCCAGTAAATAAGATGTCAACCAAGTACGCCTTATGAATATTTAGGGGGGAAAGTGACTAAATGATAGCTAAAAGCCAGCTCAGATTGAAATTAAACAAACAACAAACTTCAAGATAATACTGAATTTTTATTATCCTTACAAATAGTACTATGTGATATATTTCACATTTACTTCTTTTCATTTATTCAGCATGCATCATGAAATAAGCATTTTGTCTCAGGCTCTTTTTGGGACACTAATCACATTCTGACTAGAGGTTGCATCAGCATCATCAGTGTGCATACTTCAGTCAGTTAGGTGTAAAAAGAAATTTATCTTCAGTACCTGTTAAGCTATCCAGCACATCAATACATTTACCAAGAATATGAAATTTGAATATGTGTTTCCCAGTATTGTCCTTCATGGACACTAATGCCTGTCTGTGTTTTCATTTTGACAAACTATATGAAGCAAAGTCACTTTGTTACACTTCACCTACTTTCCCATTGGCTAGTGTGGCTAATCTCTGCCCCAGTGCTTCTATTAATACTTGGGTTGATGGATGCTATGGTTACTGTTACCTGGAGGAGGAAAGCTGTCATTGCAGCTCCTGTGATTGTGATAATAAGATTGTAATAAAGGTAGCTAACGTTCAGAGACATATTTAGCGCAGCTGTGTTGACGTCAGCTCTGAATAATGAGATGGTGAGATCTTATTTATAGCTGCTCTTTTCTTTTTTTGTCACTTGACTGATACAAGGCTCAACAGTCATGAAGTAATATTGAAACTCAAAACTGCTGTGAAACTTAGATTAAATTCATATTTTCTTATGTAAGTAAGGTATTCCCCAAAGTGTCTGTGTCTTGAGATTTATTTGGGAGTATATTATGTCATGTGTTGAAATATTCAGGAATGATTGGCGTTTCTTTTTACTTGTGATAGACCTTTTTAATATAATTATATAATGTGCTGTTTCCTTTGTTTTTCTGCAGGTGGAGGCCCTGACACATCAGAACAGAGCCACCACAGTGCACGCTGTACGAGACTCTGAGCTGGCCAAATTACCAGAAGGAGCTCTCAGCTCCATCAAGAGGAAGTTCCCACAGGTAGGGTGAACCTCAGATGTTAAAATATCAGCTGACATGAAAACACAATTAATTTTTGTGATTGTTTGTAGTGATTTTTAAAGGGTCAGCTTTGAAAATGAATAGAATTGATTGGACCGTACCCCTGATCAACAGCATTTGAATAATTCACCATCAGTAACGTGGGTAAAGGGTTCCAAAACTTTTCTTTTTAACATTTTGAATGTAAAAATACTTCATATAAGTTACATTTTGAAGCTTTGCTATGTACATGATGAGGACACTGCAGCTGTCTGCAGAGTTGGGGAAGTCAAGGCACATGACTTGACTTCAGCTGCAAATCTGAGGACTTGAGACTTAACTTGACTTTGGCCCAATCCCATTTCTACCCCTTCAATCTTCCACTTGGTATCGAGTGCCCTCGTTTGCGAGATAACCCTTGATGAGGAAAGTGAGAAATATTAGGGTAGAGATCTGTCCCTAAGAAATGAGACACCTCTTCCTGCAAATCGGCGTGGCCGACGTGCAGGTATACGTCACGCGTAGTAGCGACGCAAGATGCTGGTAGTCATTCACTTTTGAAAATGCTGGCTCCAGCGCTTGTGTTACTTGTGGCGTGTACTATGTTTAATCTTCTCCGTCTGATGTATCAACGGAGAAGAAGTGCTGAAAACAGGAGGTGCCTACGACATCTTCTAGTTCTGATCGATTTTGTTCGGGTAAGTCGATTTGTTTAAATATTTTGACGCTGTGTTCAACGGAGTTGCTGACTTTGCAAGGTGTTCTGGGAAATTTCATCTCCCACTTCACTGAAAGTGTGGGTCGGGGCTCCCTTGGAATCTAGGCCAGGTTTTAAGTGTTGGAAACTACCTCCACTACCTCAATTCTGTTTTGGGACACCACTAGCCTAAACGTGAACGCACACAACCAAGTGCAAGTGGGTATTTCTAGGGGAAGTGTGGGTATTGAGACAGGCCCTTTAACTTGTTTTTTATGACTTGAGACGGATGACGTGAAAGGACTTTTTTTTAGTGAGTATTTGCATCTTTATAGATATAGAGAAGTTCTGTTTTTGAAACATGAGTTGGTTATTTCTAGTGCAATGCCCACAAACCTGGCAACCTACTAAGACTCAGCAGACCAGTCGAGGCCAACCCACGAGGCAGCAATCACGGAGGGGGCTAGTCCAAAAATAATAACACTTGGATGCAAGCATTGTTGCTGATGATGGTAGTAAGAATAGAACAGTGGTACGCAAGGTCTGCAGCTCGGAAAGTGGTGACACCACCACCGCAAGATTCAGTTTATTGTGTTCTTCTGCTTTCTTTTAGAGCTTGTTATTGGTTGCCAGAAAATGTCAAATATAAGTAAGATTTATAGGTGTAAGGAGGCTGCAACAATTTTAGCTAATGTTGAAAATAAAACTTAACTTTTCATGACCACTGTCTGATAAATTGATTTAAATGTGGAAACTGGGGTAGATCATCAGAATTTCATGACTTGGCTTGTCTTGCTTGACTTATCGCAGGGACTTGACATGCTTTTCTCTTACCACAGTAACTTAGGACTTGCTTGAGACTCTAAGGTTAAGACTTAAGAATAGGAACCTGACCCTTCAGACTTGGTTGTGACTTGCCCATGTGTGACTTTCTCTCACCTGTGGCCATCTCTGATTTGTAACAGTCTCCTATAAAATGTTTGTGCCTTCCAGGTTGTCACCAGGTTGATCCACTTACTAGGACAGAAGATCCTCCAGCAGGTCAATGGTCCTCTGACAGGTGTGTGCATCTGCATGTGCACTTAGTGTTGCCACACTAGTGTCTGTGTTGACTTCAGCTCCCTTATGAAGGGGAGTTTTATTAATATGTACATGTTTGTCCCCAGCTCGCAGTTTGGCCCTCCACACTCCTGGCAGTAAGTGGGATGCCGGGAACCCAGCCTCCAACCTCTCCACTGTGACAGTCCTGCCTGTGTCAGAAGAAGTGCCTCTCACTGCCTTCACCATGGAGCTGCAGCATGCACTCCTGGCAATAGGTAAGAAAAAAACACGAACGTTTTCATATTGTGTTTATTTTACTGCAATCCTCCACAGTGAGGTCAGAGCTCATGGTCGAATAAACTTTAGGTCCTGGGTGGTCTTTAGAAACATCTTGCCACTCTACTGCTTTGGTCTTAGGTCACAAATTACATGTTATGTGTCTGCTCCTCATGTATTATAGATACTTCTTGCTATGATGTAACTGCTCTTGCTCTCCCCTCATAGATTAATTTTAGATGTCCTGTTTACTCCATCTTAAATCTAAACTGGGGCAGTGTTTGCTGTGTGCGTGCTTTGGGTCAAGTACGATTACCAGTATCAGGTCACATTAAATTAAGAAATGAGGTTTTTATTATAGTAAATGTATTTACTGTAAGGCTTTAGGGAATGACTGTAAGAGGTGTGACAGACCTGGCATGTCTATGTGTGTGTTTTAGGGCTTTGAATATATATTTAACAGCTAACAGAGTTGTGTTACCTGTACTCAAAGTGCAGCTTCCTTGTTTGTGTTGTTGCGATATTTTAATTAAAAGCTCTTCGCCAACTTGCGCGCCACCTGTCTAAAGCAGTTTTCTCATATGAACTCAGGATATTGTCCAGAGAATCAAGGCCAGTCATTCCCTCTCACACATGTAGCACACAGCAGGAGACTGTCTGTTTTAGAAGTGTTCTCACCTACTGGAAATACTTGGAGTTGCGCCTGGATAGAGCGTGCAGGAGGCAGGACATGAGGTAGATTAAGCTACAGTCATATAGCTAGTTTGTAATTTGGTCATAAACACCAGAGTGTCTTGCTGTTCCTAGAATTTGTCTGATGATTTCAGCTTTTGCCCTTACCAGCAGAAGTTTCCGGGTCTCGTCAGCTCTACAGTTAGATATTTTCATCACCGCCTTTGTGTGAATGACCCTTCTTCTTCACCCTCATATGTTTGTTTTCTTTCAATTCTGTGTGAGCCGCATGATAGAGATGTCAGCATGTCCACCGGCTGTAAATTCTCTGGACTCTTACCTGCTCCTCTCACACATGGACTCAATGGGACATTTCACGGACATTGTGCTAGGGAGCCGGCAAATGTAAAATCCATGTATTGTTCGATCCAGCTAATTTGGACATTTGCGCTCTCAGGTACAGCTCCTTCTGGTAATGTCGAGATAATTTCAGGTGTGCGGTGCATGTTTGAAAGGGGCTTATGTCAAGAGGATTTAGTCGAGTGCTTCGACCAGACATATTGATTGTAACCGCTCTGATCTCTCACACACAGGTCCCACTCTTCTGCTGACAAGTGATATTATCAAACAGCGACTCGGAGTTGCAGCACTAGACAGGTGGGTTTTGTTACTGATTGAACATTTGTGGAAATGTTGCATTCTTCCCTGCACCCACCCAAACTCATACTACTACTCATACTAGTTGTTGGCCTATTAATTTTTTTCCTTGGGCTCTCCGCCTCTTCGACCCACTCATTAAATTCAGTTTAAGTATGCTTTATTGGCACAGCAGAAAAATGGATCTACTGTGTGCTGCCAGCTAGGCAGTGCCGCCTGTCATTAATGGACTCCTCTTCTCTCCAGTGTCCACGAGTACCGTCTGTCCAGCTGGCTGGGCCAGCAAGAAGACATCCATCGCATAGTTCTTTACCAGACAGACTACACGCTGACCCCTTGGACACAGCGGTGCATCCGTCAGGCCGACTGCATCATTATTGTGGGACTAGGAGAGCAGGACCCCATAGTTGGGGAGGTGAGGTGTTGGGGATGGGTTACAGGTTGAGTTAAGTCAGAGGAGAGTCAGAGGCAAAGGTAGCTGTGGGTTTGGGAATTCAGTTTTTGTTTGGTTGCTTCAGAGTTGCTTGACTGATAATTTGTTTGTTCTACAAAATGTCAAAGAATACTGAAAAAAGCCAGTTACAGGTCTCCAGAGTTCAAGGTGAAATCTTCAGTTGTGTCCAGCCAACAGTACAAAACTCAAAAGATGTTAATTTGTTTTATTATTATTTATTCAACAATTATATAAGACAAAGGAAAGCAGCACATCCCTGCATTTGAAAGACTGAATCAGCAATTGTTCGTCATTTTTGTTACTTGAACCTTCAAAACTGATTTTTTTTGGTTGCCTGCTGTGGCTGAAAACAATGCTATGAGAGCTGTGGGACCAAACACCGGTCCTTTCATGTAATTCCCCACATAGATCCACCCAGCTTCCACCCAGCAGGAGGGCTAATTATCAGTCTAAGACATTAAATACATCTGTCTAGGCGTGTAGGGTCTTTTTATTTCATTTTCTAAAACAGGTGGGAACTCTAGTGTTTAGCCAATGTACTCAAAGAGAAGTAAGTCAACTCTTGATTTGGACAATCCACCTGAAGTGTAGTATTGTTACATTTCAGCAGCTTATTAGTTGAGTTTCAACATTTTAGCTGATCACCGTCGTCTGCAGATGGTTATCTATAGCAGTGGTTCCCAACTGGTCCAGGCACAGGGTCCAGATTTGTCCTTAGTCATTAGTCAACACAGTTTAATACATTTAGCCTCATAGTTATCTTTGGACATGTCTTTGAGTTAGTTTGCCGTCTCTGTTGAGTTGCTGTCTGCTATTCACTCACTCTACAGTGTGAAACGGCACTTCAAAATAAAAGCTCTGAGCCGGATATTTACTGCACTTCAAAATAAAGTGTGTTTTTTTACAGGCTTGTGATTCATACACAATTCACTGCATACTCTCAGAATAATTTAGTTGAACTTGAACAATTCACTCAATCTATGCTGCATACAAGTGGCATCCTAAACTATTCTGAGAATATGTGGGTATGTTCATGAATTGTCACATATACTCTATATATAATCTGCCAGTTGAATTGTTGAGTCTAAACTAATAAGCAGTTGAAATGTGACAAATAATCTATAAACTATCTGTGGGCGGACTATCCAAATAAGGTGTTACCGAAGTGATTACTGTAGCTGCTCTGGACTATTTTCAGTAGCATGTTTGGTGAGCTATTGAGCGTTTCCTTTAGCAGAACAGTGTTTGAGGGTTTGACTCAAAATAAACTCTAATACCCATGTTCATCGTAGTCACTTGAGTATCACAGAGAAATAAACTATATCAGGCTTTGGACACACAGACAATAATCGTTCGTTTAGTGTATTGTTGTTTTTGGTCTTTTCATTGGCTTTGTTTGCTGTAAGAAAAATATTGAAAGACTAAAACTGCGTCTAAACATAGCTGTCGATAAATTTCTTTGTCAACTCACCTTTTCTGCACTTGACGGGTTTTGTTATGTGGAGTTTAAAATCTCTCTGAACCTCTTGTGAAGCTGGAGATGAACTAAAAACAATAATGGGCTAATGGTCCGTGTTACAGCTGACCATACATTCTCTAGCCTTTGTTGGGACTTTTCTCTCCAGAGAAATCATCACACCAATTACTATTAACACGTCTCTCTCTGGTTTGATATTGGGGTCAGTGCTGATCATTATACTCTTAAATCGTGCTTATACCCAGGGGTTTAACCAACTTAATGGTCACACCGATTGTGAAAGGTTATTATCTGACCCATGGGCATATTTGCGAAATGAGCAAAGTGTGGATGGATGTTGTGAAAGAGAGGTGGGGCGCGAGAGAAAGGAAGTGCCCGTCTAGCTGATGAAACTGAGGTAATTGCCTTCCAAAGGAAAAATGGGCACAGAGAAATGTAAGGAATGCGTCCGCGTTTAACAGGAGATGGTGGGAGAAATGGAAAGAGGGATCAATATTTGCTCAGGCTCAGAATGAGTCATCGCTCTCTGGGTTGATTTTATCTTTCAGGGCACACACACACAGACACCCTTTTACCTTGCACATACACTAAACCTTTAGAAGAGGGCCTGTTGTCTGAGTAACAGATCTGACCTTCCTCTCAGACTATTTAGCCTTTTATTTTAAAACATAAAAAACAACCTCTGCGGGGAAATTGCACTTGCAGAAAAGCAAATTAAATAAATTAAAATGTAATTAAAAACTAATCTCTAAAATAATTGCCCGTTCTGTTCTTATTTCCCAGCATGCTATCCAAAATTACAGTGAATATAATAGTTTATTTCAAAAAACGAGTCTTACTGAAATTGCTCCTTTATTTGTCCTCGAAAACATTAAAATTATTCCTAAACATAAAAATGAAATTGGAATCACATACCTGTACACGTGTTGTTACTGTGCTCACTTAAACTCAAGTAGTCACGAGTTCACAGTAATTTTCTTGGCTAGCACTCAAAATTCTGTGCAAGTGTTTCACAGGAGCCACTCAGAAGAAACTGAGGAGAATAAAATCTTCTACAACATCTGCGCTCGATGTCTTCCCTCTAGCTGGAGCGTATGTTGGAAGGAAGTGCAGTTCGTGCCCAGAAGCAGCTGGTGCTGCTGCACAGAGAAGACGGCCCCCCACCCAAAGGAACTGTGGACTGGCTCAACATGCGAAGCTGGATCTCCAGACACCTCCATCTCTCTTGTCCCCGAAGGGTCTTCTCTAAAAGGAGCCTGCCCAAACTGGTAGGAATGGAAAATATGGCCAGAGTGTTTTTTTTTTTTTTTTTTCCTCATCTGCAGATCAAAACACTTTCCTCAGTCCCTTTCAGGCTGCTCCTCTCTAAGCTTCTCATTTACTGCTCACAATCTTCTCTTTTTCATTCAGCATCTACATATTTTCTCTCATCCACTCAGTTCTTGTCTATCCTCTTACCATCTCACTTGTTCCTCTCTACTTTAATTACAGTAATTTCCTGTTTTTCAGATGGAGCTGTATCAACGTGTCTTTGAGAAGCCAGCAGACCGTCACTCAGACTTCTCCCGCCTGGCTCGAGTCCTAACGGGCAATGCTATTGCCCTTATCCTGGGAGGAGGAGGGGCCAGGTAATGTCACCCCACTGTCTGTCTTACCAACCAGTTATTCTAAAACCTCATGTAATATTCAAGCAACATCCCGTAATGCTGTTGTACTGAATATCAGCATGGCTGTGATTTAGTGCGGCCTCATGCCGAAGATAATCACAGCTGTGCTGATATTCAGTTTAAAAGACCTCAAGTGTGATATTGCTTTTATACAAGAGTTTTACAAGCACCAGTTATTAGTTGACATTAATATGCAAGAGCAGATGATGATTTGCTTGTTTATTTAATTATTAATTTGACTCCGCCAACACAAATAGTTCCACACCTAGACTGGGACTGGGCTGTTGCCAGGCATAAACATTCCCGCACATGAGCTTGCTACTTCGGTGAAGCTAGGTCAACATGCTACTGCAGGCCAGCTACATTTATTCCATTTATTGTGCAAGTGAAATAAGAGTCCGTTTACAGTTGCTTTGGTGGCATGTATGATTCTAGCAAGTTAACAGCTTGATCAGAAAGTATTTTCAAACATCGGCTGTCATATGAGCCCACCTGGAGGGTGCAATGAAGTATCCAGGCTTCTTCCCTCCCTTTGTTACCTCAAGTGTTATTTGTGAAAATATGTTCATGTTTGTGGTGCAGAGTTTGTTGCAACAACCTTTAACCCTTTGAAACCTGGAGCAACATCACTTTTCTTGTGCTGCTTTCAGACACCTTTCTTAAGTATTTAAACTTTTGAACCTTGAGCAAATTGGTGCAGTTTCTTTCACAAACGTGGGAAAAAAGGCAGTGAGCAACTTGGTAAGAAATCTCCCGGAAAAACTAATTTTTGAAATGAATTTTAAGCACTTTTTCCATGTCATTACTTGTATGTTTTTTTGCTTTCTTTTTATTTTATTTATTGATTTATTTATTTTTTTATTAATTTTCTTGTTTTTAATTTTCTCTTTTAACTAATTTTTTGCAATTTTGTTTTTGGCCATTTCTTTCTTAGTTGCTCTTTGCTTTCTTTCCATGTTTTTGAAAGAAATCGAGCCAGTTTGCTCAGGTTTTAAAGGGTTATGTAGGCTAATTATCAGTGAATGTAATTAACGGTTTAGAACGCCTGTAAAGCGGAGTGATAAATGCATAGTTAAAAGTCCCAGTGCTGTTATACTCAGTATCAGCACTCATGAACTAACAGTTGCAGGATACACACAATAATATTTTAAATGTGACGCCTCTTCTAGGTTCCATAGAATTTCTAACTGTCAGAGGCTCAGAACATGATTACAAAGCTTGTGGGTTTCCTCTTTTTTCTGGCAGGGTATATCTGTGCCTTTTTGGTTACATAAATCTATCTCTGTCTTTTCGTGTGTATTTCCCCACCGTTCTGTTCAGGGGCTGTTCCCAGGTGGGGATAATGCGAGCTCTCTGCGAGTCCGGCATCCCAGTGGACCTCATTGGTGGCACCTCTATCGGTTCCCTGATGGGGGCACTGTATGCTGAGGACCGAAGCTACAGCCGCATGAGGATGAGGGCCAAAGAATGGGCAATGGTGAGAGTCAAAGCAACAATGGCACTACTGTTTTAAACCCAAACGTTAAGAGCCAATGATCTGCAAGTAGCCTTTTTATGATGAGTGGGAAACATCTGAAAATCCTATTTTAAGTTCCTTTTTTCATATTTTTTTCCTTTCTCAGACATGGGACACTATAGAAGTGACAGTAAATGAATGTAGAAACACAGGGACGTTCTGCGTCTTAGGCCACCCTGTAGTTTTTTGTTAACCTGACATTGACTTACAATAAAATGTTGATGCATTATGGCCTTGATCAAACATTTTCAGCATGTTACACAACATGTGCTCACTGCAGAGCTTGGAGAGAGACGACCTACAAATGTGTTCTCCTTAGGTGGCGTATTTGTAATTATGTCGAGAATTAGGCTAAATAATTGTGACAAACAAATGGTTCGAGTGGGATCATTCAGTCGACATTATTCTGTTTTGTGGGACAGAAGCTCGGTTCAACAGCTCCTCCTCCGCTTGCTCCAGTTCGGAGAGAGGAATATTTTCAATTTTTCTGCCTGTGAGTCTGTCCTTGTGAAGGTGACTTTTTCTGACAGCATTTTTATTTTATAACCTCTGTTTTGCTTTCTTATAATTAACCACGCTGTGCTGATTAACCATTAATAGTAATTGGTTGGTGCTGCACACACAGCCGCGAGTGGTTTGCACACTTAGCTCACGAACAGAAGCTTTTTAGTTGTAATACTCATACTTATGTCTTAAATTCTGTGACCATTCATGACGGCTGATTTGAGACACCTGCTCAGTCTCCAGGTCTGCAGGCTGAGCATATGGTGTGATTCGTCTTCCACAGTGTGTCCAGCCCCTCCTCCTCTGGCTCTGTCCTTGGTTCTGAACCTTCCCTTTAGGAGCAGCTGGTTGAGTTGCTGCTCCTTAGTATCAAATTAAAAGAACCACTGTTGCAATAAAAAGTTTGCCCCTAGCAAAAGTTGGACTGTTACAGTTTGTTCTGTTAAAATGTTGATGCGTTTTAAGAGAAGTTAGCATTTGTTTTAACTGCGAAGACAAAACAATCAGAACCCATCAGGTTTTCTTTCATCAGTTGTGCTTTGTACTGGAGAAAACATCTTGTTGTGTGGAGCATAGAAGCTATTTAAGCTTTTTTATCCATTGCTTTCTCTGCAGGAAATGACATCAGTGTTTAAGAAGGTTCTGGATTTAACATACCCAGTCACCTCCATGTTCACCGGTGCTGCCTTCAACTCCAGCATCAGCAATGTCTTCAAGAGCAAACAGATTGAGGTGAGTCAATAATGTGTTCAGAGAATCTGGAGCTGGTGCAGGATAAGCTAATAGAAAATGTGAAATTACTATGTTTACATGTCTCGATTTAACCGTCTATTTATGCAGGACCTGTGGATCCCATATTTTAACATCACAACTGACATCACAGCCTCGGCCATGAGAGTACACACTGATGGTAAGTTCAGTTTCGTTTTTTATTATCTTATTTTAGGGGGACACATTACAGGTGCAAACGGTAAAACTTTTAACTAATAGAGATATCACCATGAAGCTCCGCCAGTAGATTAATTGAAACAGTTATCTTTAGTTTGACATGTTTTCCGAAATGTATTGAAATATACAAATGATGCATTATCTAAATTAATACGCACTTATCTGCACACATTTGAACCTGAACACTGGAGAAAGTCAGATTCAAAATTCTTGTTTCATTTTGTTGACACATTAACAGTTAAAGAAATTACTGTCAAAAAACTTTAAAATAACCTTTAAAATATAGACAGGAATCAAACGTCGGAAAGTCTAGTGTAGGCTCAGAGTACAAGGAAACAATTACTTTGAGAAAATAACCTTTAAAGATATGTTGCCTGTGAAATTTTGAACATTTCTAGACAAAAAATAAGACACTACAGGTTATAAGGGTAAAATTTTTAATAGATATCACCATGAAATGTCTTCAGTTGATTACTTACATCAAGAAAATTATGTTTTAAAACAATGTTTTAAACAAACCAAAATCAGAATAACATCATTTGTATAAATATGTCGGAGCATACACAACACATTCTGTAAATTAGTAAAAAATCATTGAAAGTTTTGGGAAAGTCATGGAATTTTGTTGTGTGTAACAAAATTGTTACAGTAATCTTCCATGAAAAACCCTCCATGTAATGTAACAACAATTTTTTTCTGTAGCTGATGATGTAACGCATCTCTAATATGCATCAATGTGTGAAAATGTTTGGTTTACCATTACATACATTTCTCCATTTGCTCCTAATTCCCTCTCTTCCTTCATGTATACAAGCTAGCTTATATAATGTTTAAATAGAGTTTGAATCTAATATGTATGAAAAACGGCAGTTCTTGTTTGCTGAAACCCAAATGACCAAAAAGAAAGTTTCCCTCCCTAAAATGGGATCTCGCTATGGTAGTAGATAGTCTTTGTTTTATGTGGCTTCTAGATTTCCGCCACCTCTGTCCTCATTGGTGAACTGACCCTTTAATTAGTCTCACTGATGAGTCTAATTTTCTGTCAGTTCAGGTTCATTGCTTTTTATTGAATGCATTGTGCTTAATAGACACAAAACTTTAAGAGTTGCCTGTTTGCTGTTTGAGGTTCTCTGTGGCGGTATGTTCGTGCCAGCATGTCACTGTCTGGCTATCTGCCTCCTCTCTGCGACCCCAAAGATGGACACCTGCTGATGGATGGAGGTTACATCAACAACCTACCAGGTGTGTTACACTCAGTCCTCCCAGTTTTAATATTCATACCTCCATTGGCATTCTTTCTCTGTGCCTTGATCATGTCATTTTGACCTCTCTCTCTTCCTCTGCTGTCCCACCTTTTGTTTCCATTTCCTCCTCTTCTCCCAGCTGATGTGGCACGCTCCATGGGGGCCAAAGTGGTGATAGCTATTGACGTGGGCAGCCGGGATGAAACCAACCTTACTAATTATGGCGACTCACTCTCAGGCTGGTGGCTGCTATGGAAACGCCTCAACCCCCTAGCAGAGAAAGTAAAGGTAATGGATTGATTAAAAATAAAGACACAACAGACTGTGCAAGGATATCTTTTAAAAGTAAATGAGTCCTGTGAATAACAATGAGGACTTTTTTGGTAGGTGTTTTTCAGTGATGCATATGTTCATTTCTACCCTTGTGTCCTCAGGTGTTAAACATGGCAGAGATTCAGACTCGGCTGGCCTACGTGTGCTGTGTGAGGCAGCTGGAGTCTGTGAAGAGCAGTGAGTACTGCGAGTACATCAGACCTCCAATCGACAGATACCGAACACTGGAGTTTGGCAAGTTTGATGAGATTGCTGTAAGTTTAAGTGACCAATATCTCACAAATTCCCACAAGGCTGTCTGGCATACATCTTTTAATGATTTTGCCCGTCAGTATAGAAAATAAAATTGATGTGTGAGTGTTTGTGTTGTGTAGGAGGTGGGATACCAGCACGGAAAGACTGTGTTTGACGTGTGGGGCCGCAGTGGAGTGGTGGAGAAAATGCTGATGGACCGACACCAGGAGGAGTTCCACAAAACCCAAAGCAAGAGTCATGTAAGGATGCAGGGAGGGACAAACACTTGGGAATGCTGTAGAATATATGACAGAAGAGCCATTAAAGGGTAAGTCCGTTCCATCCTGGACCTTTTTTTTCCCATGGTTTTGGGGCTAAATGACTAATTGGAACAGCAGTTGTTTAAATGGGTTCAGTATTGAGTGACAGGGTTGCAGCTGGCAGCGAGGAATCAGGCCGCAGTGTAACTACTTGGGGCATTTGTGCACCGTCAGTTGAATTCACGTCCACTAAAAGTGCTTGTTTTTACCACTGGCAGGGTTGATTATTATTTCAAGTATCTGACAACATAATGAAAATGTTTGCTACAGAGATAGACCTTTTTTTTAAAAGAGTAAGGTTCTTTTTTTTAATCCAGAAAAAGCCCAAAAATCGGCATTGCCAATTCACCAGACTCCATTAAAATAAACAGTAATTTAGCGTGTATAGAGGCAGCATATTCTAACATCTAACTGGGTAAATTCAAGGTTTATTTCAACCAAACCAGAGTTAGTGATTGTCAGAACAGTGGAAAAATGAATCAAGATGGTTTTGTTGAGGTTTTTCTTGCTTCTGTTGAATTAAAATGAAGTGTGTGTTACAATTATAAAATTGCTCTTAAATTAAATGGAGTCTGGTGTTATTGGTAATGAAGATTTCGGGGCTGCTTTGGGATGTTATTCTTAAACAACGTGTCTGTCTCTGTAGTGTTTCTCTCCTATGTTGTCAGACACTTAATAATAATCTGAACCTGTCTGTGCATGTGATGGTGCGAACATGCTCAGAGGGTTACATTGCAGCCAGTCTCGCACAATACTGGACCAATTTCAAAAACTGTTGTTTCCATTTCTCACACAGACACTAATATACGGGAAAATAGGGTCCAGGCTGAAAAATGTTGAACTTACCCTTTGTGGACAGTTTAATGGAGAGCAACAACTGAGTCTGGACCTAATTTTGTTTGTGATTTTAAGTGTAAAGCCCAGTTCAGACCAAAGAGAAGTTTAAATGTGCAACTATTTGCAATGCGCTCTTCTGAAACGTTCTTAAAAACCTGCTGGTTCACACCAATGCAGCTAGATGGACGGTGTATCATCTCTATGCAACAACTCTGTTTTGATTTCCAGCTTTTCAGACTTAATTTGTGGCTGAATATAATTTGTAGCTTCTTAAAATATGAATGAGGATAGTGATAGTGAGATACTGGCTACAGCTGCATTTGTAGTAGTGATGAAACAGTGAAAAACACAAGATGAGCATCAGATGGACTGAATTCATAATGAATGTGCCACAATAATAAAAATAAGCAATTAGAGTGTGTGTGTGCGACCCACCGACGACGTACGCCGTCTGTGGTCATTTTGACTTGATCAGTGGACTTCACTACAAACCAATAAGCTGTTGAAACAGGCGACATGCGTTACTTTCTAAAACCAGCCACAGGCGATTTGACCAGCTGAGTTGCAGGTGACACCATCAGCCGGCCAGTTCACATTGCTGCAGCTTTTCTCTGCAACGTTCTAAAACTGTTTCTTCTTGTTGCGAATCATTGGTCTGAACTGGGCTTTACTATAGATTCTCATCAGGACTCTGATGTATCTCAGTTGTTGTACAGTGAAGTAGCTGACACGAGACATTTCTAACTCAAAATATCTTGCGTTCATGGTTTAGTCCAAGCTAGTTAAAAACATGCAACCACAGAGTGGCAATGAAACACTGTCATAATCTCCTTTTGTTTTGATTGTCTGAGTTTTGCAATCAAACTGATTAGCTCACAAACACATTATCTCGGTAACTGCTCTGCATTAGTACCCACCTGTGCAAAAACAAAGCAAAATTCACATCCTCTGGAGTGTGGTCTCTATCTGTGATTTCATTTGCAGTCCATGTATGTTTAATCAACCACATGGGTATACTATAATGGCTACATTTTCTCTCATTGTTATTGTTCCTACATCCTCATTGTCAGCTGCGCTGCCTCGTCAACAGCCTCATGTGTTAGGCCTTGGGCTGCACTGCTGTTCAAGTAATAACAGTAAAAACTATGCATCAGTCAGCTCTTAAAGTACAGAGAAACAGATTTACCGCATACCAGATTTGTCCCCCAGCAATGTCAAAGAAAGACAAAGGACCAACTAAACAAGGAGGGAGACAGAATGATGAAGAAAGATGAGATATTTACCCCCAGTTTTAACAACAACACGAGCAGGATGCAGAGAAAAATAGCAGGGTTGATATTGAAAGGAGTTTGGATAATAGCCCCAAAGCAACAAACTAACAAATCAACCTGAGTAATTGTGGAGATAAGGACGGTGCAGATTTGAAAACAGTCTTATAAATGAATCCAATTTTCATTCTTTAAAACAATAGCTATCCCACATAGGCAGTTAATGAGCGTCTTTCTATTTCAGGTGCGAGTGTAGGGTGCAACTCTCAGGGGAAATAATGCATCTCTTACCGTGATGGATTCTACATAATGTGCTCAGTAATGCTGCACAAAATGCTGAACGAAAAAAAAAAACAACCCAAATCAGGTGGCAGAGATTTAAAACAAAAGGAGGAGTTTGTGGCTAAAGCTAATAAAAGCATACAGTATTTAAGATCCAGTATAAGCAACTAATGATTTCAAGACGTGATCAGTGATCATTAAATTAACGTGATGGAGGAAGAGGCTGTCACTATGGGAATTTTATGTAGACAGATTATGTGTCTCTTCATCCTCTTTGGTGTCATAGGACCCTGACAGGTGGCAGTTGCTTTAAGTTTTGCAGGGTTTCTCGCACAGTCCCTGAATTGGGACAAAGCTAATATGTGATATTACATAACTTTTTTTCCAGCAATTAATCTCTTTAGCAGAAACAGTTTGTAGTTGTTTTTTTTGTTAATGTTTGCTAGCGCCTAATTGATATAATGAAATACATAATTAGTTCTTTCAACATCGGTTTGTGCTAACTAGTGTCTTGAATCTGTCCTGTCGGTTTTCCAGCTTCCCTTTTCAATGATGAATACAGACTACCTCCAGCTGCTGCTATGGAGAGTTATTTCCTCTCACTTAGGCGCAGAGAGTATGTGCTTGTTGGCCCTTGGCTGTAGTGTTTGCGGTGTTCTCTAGTAGAACATTTTGGCCAAGACACAGGCGACATGAGGCGACGCAGCAGTCGGCCTTAGCCCCCTCTAGTTCTTTAAAGTCAGTTTGGTGCGTCTGGGCCTTTACCGAGCTGACAATAAGGACGTTTTCACGATACAGCAGTATAAAGGTATTGTGCATGTGCACAATGTTATACAGTTCATAGTGAAACTGCTGGCTGCCATTCATGTTTTCACTACGGGTGTACACAAGGAGAAATGCACTGCAGCGTTTTAACAGACAAGGTGTTGACGCCTGGCAGCTGGCGTAGTTAAAGCCCATTGGTTAGTTATCTTGTTCCAACAGATTAAAATAGACCCAGTGTCTGATTTCAGAATCTCTCCAACTGTTTGTTTGCTCAGGCTGTTTTGAGCATTTTTGTGTATTTTGAGTGAGTGTGTGTGCGTGTGTGTCTTTTAGGTGGTGACTTGTCCCAATGCTTCCTTTACTGACCTGGCAGAAATTGTGTCACGCATCGAACCCGTCAAACCTGCTCTCGTGGATGGTAAATCTACCGACACACTCTCACTTTCAGTTACACTCATAATCACATTGTCTGTAAACATGCATGCACTCTGTGTCTGGGAGAAGGCGTGCTTTTACTCTTTCATGTTTGTCTTTCCTGTGCTGGCTGTTGTTTGTCTTTGGATGGGTTTTCTCTCTTTCTTTTTTGTCCTGTCATTCTCCATTACCAAATGAATCAGTTTCACATGGAGGAGGAACTGGGTTGCTGAATTTCCATTGCTGGATATATTTTAGCAGTTATATGTTAAACTAAAAAAAATTGTGGCATATTATGACAGTTTTTATAACATACAACGCTATGACTTTGTATATGCCATTTTTTATCAGTTTTTTTCTGACATAGTATACAATCACATTTCATATAATTGATATGGCATACTAGAATATGACTTTTTTCATTATCACATTACCATACTATGACAATTTCTATGACAAATGATACTGTGACTTTCTATTTGACATTTTTTATGGCATACTATGGTTGACAGTTTTTATAACATTTTTTTCATGAACTTTTATACTATGACTTTTTATATAACACTTGTTAGCATAGCACTTGTTATGGCATACTTAACCGTGACATTTCTTCACAACATTTTATGATATTTTTATGTTAGCCTATACTATAACTTTTTATATAACTTTTTTATGATTTTTTTTTTGTTCTTATTACACTACGACAATTTTTATGAAAGTGACTGACTTTCTGTATGGCATTAATGGCAAACTGTAGTGTGATATTTTTTATGACATGCTATGTTATGATTTATTTCATGGTCTTCTGTACCAATATTTTGTAATAACATTTTTTATATCTTATTATACTATGGCATTTCTATGGATTTTTTTTTAGGAAATTACTATACTATCACAAATTCTGTGACAAAAGATACTATGATATGACTTTTTATTTGACATTTTTTATGGCATACTATAGTGTGACATTTTATATAACATTTTTTAAGACGACTAGATTATGATACTTTTTCATGGTCTTATAGTCTATGACTTTATATTTAATGTTTTTTATGGTGTACTATACTATGACATTTTTGTGTTTGTGTTTTTTTTTTAATGACAGAAGATACTCTGACTTTCTAAATGGCAATTTTTATGGCATACCATATTATGATTTTTTTATGGCGTTCTATGACTTTATATAATACATTTTTATAGCATTTTTTCGCATACTATACAACTTTTTTAATATTTTTCGTGGTATACTATACTAAGATAATTTTTATGACGGAAGATACTATGATTTTTTTTTTTTTTACGACAATTTTAATGACATACTATATTGTGCATTTTTTTATGGCCTTCAATGATTTTTTTTTAATGGCATACTAATACTATAACCTTTTTCATAACATTTTTATGGCTAATTGTACTAATATATTTTTCATAGCTTATTATGCCATGACTTTTTATATAGAATTTTTTCATTACATTTTTTGACATGAGTCACTTTGACTTGAACCTTTGTGTACACCTGATTTAAAGTATGCATGAGGTGTGCACTTTCTCACCACACGGTGTATATGTGGAAAATGGCATATGCAAGGGTTATTGCACATTTTATGTGCACATGCCATGATGGGTATTCGTTAGAGCTCCCACATGACGTCACCCTCCTAAAACTCACCAAAGTTTTATTAGTATGTAAAGTTTATTGGTCAAATGCTGGTTATGTAAGTACATGTACTGAAATTCTTGACCTCCAATCTCTTTAATTGTGCATTAATATACATATAAAAAGACGATAATATAAAGAATCTGTTTAGTAGCCTAATAAAAGAACTTTGTATGTTTGTTTTATAGGGAGCAAGCTTGGTTTCTAGCTTTTGTGCATTACTGATATTATTCTAATAAACCTTGCATTGGGTTAGTGACTCAGTTCATTCTCCTGTGATCCACTCCTACCACGTCCATCTGAATTATGTTACACTGATGCAGTGGTCCAAGGAGTTATCACAAACTAAGATTGTTTAGTTGTGCTTCCTTACAATCAACATATAGTAAATGTAAGTGAAAGTGTGTTGCTAATGTAAACGGATAGAACTCAAAGTGGCGCTAAGGTCTTAAAATGTACAGAAAGGGCTTTCACCCTGTTGTAACATGCTGATGGAAATTAGGACCTTGCAAATTTCATTTTTCAAATTAAGCATTTGCAATCAAATAGAAACTTTACATTTCAAAATAGTTTTTAGAAACCATCTTTAAGTGCAGCCTCATAGAACATCCAAAGGTGTTTTTCCTCAAACATCTCCATCCTCACATCCGTCCTCCTCTTTCTATTTATAACCTGTTTGTCATCCATCACTCGTCACACTGCCCTGTTTGACTTCTCACAGTGCTTCACATTTTTGCCTCTCTGACTCATTCACCTGAACACCCACTTTTGTTTGTCACCTCTTCTACACACCACGGATTCCAACTTATTCACCCACAATGTGCTTCTTTGCTTCCTGTCCTCCGCTCCTTCCCTTCATCAGAAGAGTCAGACTACAACACTGACTATGAAGAGGAGGCAGTGGAGAGCGCTCTGTCTGACATGGAGCTATACAATCGCTATGGAGAGCACACTGAAGGGGAGGAGACTGCTGACACGGTGCGAACCACTGCTTCTGAGGGTGGACACGATGGGGGTTTCTGCTCTATTAAGTACAGCACTTAGAAAAGCACCTCATGGTGAACTGTAAATGTTTACAGTTTACTTGCACACTGAATTGTATACTTGTCTTTTTTTTCTCTTTACTACACATTTCCACTTTTATTGGCCACAGTAAGTTTTTGTTAAATCTAGACTTTGGGAAAGTCAAAAGTGTCCTGTTGGCCCGTGTACAGAAGGAGATTAAAGTTCACTCTGGAGCCAGGCCAATTAATACTCTAAATGTGATCAATAATACCATAAAATATATCCGGAAAATAATTGGAGGACACTGCAGGGCCACATAATTTAACTAAAATGACATGTTTTAGTTCAAGTCAGAAGCTGGGGCCTGAGAATGCTGTAAGGCTTTGACTTTGAGTTGAAAATAAGGGGATTAGGCCGAGACTTGGTTAAGCCTTGAATAATGTTTTCGACGTCAGACAGGGGGAGAAAAAAAAAACCGCATATTCCAGTCCATAAAAGATTCAGTTCTACTGGAATCACTGGGTTTAACTGGCAAGTACAGCTGCATTGTGTTTGGAAGTATTTCATCTAGGAAATTAAAAAAGGATTAAACTTATAAATCTAAACTTTGTCATAGAAAAGGAGAACCAATTTAGGCCGTAAAGATTATGGCACTAAACAACTGAGATTAATGTCAGTGATTCCTTCAAAGCATCGTAGACTGTTGATTAAGACATTGTGACCACTTTTCACAAGAGGACAAAGGTCTTGTAACACGACTACAGAGCCTGACTCAAATTAAAGCTGTTTGTTTTAAACTGGAAAGCAAAACAAGTTTCTCCGACTGCTACAATCAGCTGATTATACACATCTGTTACAAGTGCTTCAGAGACAAAGTGCAGTGAAGAGATAATTAATGGGAATGGGTTGGAGGTAAACAGCCCAGGTCGTCAAGGAAGGTTTAGAGTAGTGCCTTTTTGTACCTGGACAATTTGGAGTCTGTTACTTCTTAAGCTGTATAAACAGATATCTGCACATGTATGCAGAACCAGTTGGCAACTGCACAAGATTTTGGTACTCTGGTTAACACAACTCGGACTACAAACAAAAATCAATCACATTTGAGCAGGTTTTGGTTGCCTGCAGGTTACAGTCCGTGTTGAGAGCAAAGAGGCGAAATGCAGTCTTGGAATACATTGGCTATCATATAACAGCGACTTTTAAAAAAATGTATCTGCATTCATGTGCAAATATCTGCTAATAGAGAATAGCCTAAATGATTGGGCACGGGAAAGGGTCAGATATCCGCTAGCTACACTGGATGTCCTAGAATATTTGCAGTTGTCCCCAGAGGCTTTATTCAGGGTGTCTTAAGGTCCCTAAGAAGTCTTAAAATGTCTTAAAATTAATGTTATGGCAACAAGGCCTTAAAAGTCATTAAACAGTCTTAAATTTAAATTTGTAAGGTCTTAAATACTACAGACATTTTATCTAATTTTATTTATCCATTTTTAAATTTCTTTTTGTGAAAATTAGTGGACCTTTTTATGTAAAAGTCCACACTTTTGATGTTATAGATCTTTTCAAAAAACTAGAATACTGTCATTTTACTTCATACTTGCACTTACCTGTTGGTAAAATGTAGATTGACTTAGCTCACTCTAATAACCATATTCCTACATAACACTTACCTCTGCACAAGACCGATCAGCCAAAACATTACGCCACTGGCAGGTAAAGTAAATAACACTGATCATCTTGTTACAGTGCAGTATTCTTCTGGGAAACTTGGGCTCCTAGCATTCATGTGGATGCCACTTAACAAGCACCACCCACCCAAACACCAATGTGGACCAAGCAAACCCCCTCATGGCAACATCACTCCCCAATCACAGTAGCCCCGCCCAATGTGTCATGCCACATTGCAATAACTGCTCAGGAATGGCCTGAGGAACATGATGAAGAGCTTAACTCCTTGACCTGGCCTCCAACCAGATCCAAATCCAATCGAGAATCCTTGGGACATGCTGGTACGTCATTTCACAACCCACAGGACTCAAATTATCTGCTGTGAGGACCCTGGTGCCAGCCACCATGTTGGCATGTCCCACAGATGCTCAGTTGAATTGGGAACTGGGGAATTTGGAAGCCAGGTCAATGCCTTGAGCTCTTTGTCACGTTCCTTGGGTCATTCCTGAGCAGTTTATGCGGTGTTGCATGGCGCATTGTTCTGCTGGGGGGGGGCACTGCCATCGGAGACTGTTGTTGTCATGAGGGTGTTTGCTTGGTCTGCCATGGTGTTTGGGTGAGTGGAGTGCGTCAAGTAACATCCACATATATGCCAGGACCAAAGGTTTCCCAGCCGAACACTGCATTGTATCAAAATAATCAGTGTTATTCATTTCATCTGCCAGTGGTTTCAATGTTTCGGCTGATAGGTGTATATACTACTTGCCTACGATGCTTACCTGCGATGCTTAAATAAGTACAATATAATTTGTCCAAAAATAAGTCCTGAAAAGGTGTCTTAACCTGGTCTTAAAAAGCATTAAATGTAACTGTCTGATACCTGCTGAAACCCTGTTGTTGTTGTTGGACAACAGCTGATGGGTTCTGGGATTGGTTGCATCTATGATAAGGCTAGTCAGAAATCTAAAGAGCAAGATGAGCAGTTTAAATCAGATCAAATGTGAGATTATTAAAGGATAGGTTCACACGTTTTGACATTTTTTTATTCCTACAAAAGCATTCGTAACCTTAATCATTTCTTATGGCCACACTGATTACAAAAGTACCCCTCTTAAAGCCATTATGATGACTTTAATTAAAGTGACGGGACAAAATGCACGGTAGTTTAAAGGGCATCACTTGAAGGTTTTGTCATTACCTTATTGCTGCCAAATGAGACTAAAGGGGAAATTCTGGTAATAAGTACCTTGAATTTAAATTTTCCAGGGCTAAGGAAAAACAGAAAAGGGAATAAAATATTTATCAATTGAAGCAGATGCATTGGACAAGCGCCATGTATCATAGTAGTCGTGTTATTAGATAATGAGCCATTAAGTAGAAGTCTATTATGCCTTTGTAAACTCTTTTTCTTCAGAATCTGATTAGATGTGTATTATTCAGATTAGATGTTATTTGAGCTCCTCGTCTCCTCACTGATACATAACTCTGCTTCCCATTCTCAGGATGAAGAGCTGGAAGGGAGACGTGCACGCCGCATTACCTCACTCACCAGCAGCCACCCCCAGTCTCCCACCGTCTCTGACAGTCCTTCAAACCACAAAGTCCATTAAATGAGGACCAGTCTAATGAACTCTGCTCAATCAGGTCATCACAATGTAACCTGCCACATTTTACCCTCCAGTCTGTCCCACATGACTCAAAACCTGTCCCCTGCCCCCGAGACTGTCAGCATGACCGCGATTACTATTTTGCCCTCTGTAACCTGGCCTCGTTAGCTGTGTGGCTCACATAACAAATGTGCCGCTACTTTAAAAATAAATGAATACGGACAGGTAGTAATTTACTCAGCTGCAATCCTATGCATTCCTATTACACAAGAGCAGCTGCAAGCCCAATCATTTCTCATATTGAGATAGTCCAGAATACATCTGTAGCTTTACATATATCACATAGACCAAGGTAGAAGGTAGGAGAGGTCAGGAGATACTATTTCCATGAAATAATAATTACATGAATCAAGGTGAAAACTTTGGCTCTTGGTTGATTACACAAAGAAGATAGAGTTTAGGAGTTTCAACTAGATTTGAGATAAAGATTCAGTTTACCTTAATTACAAGATAACTGTTTTTCCTTCACTTCTGTTATCTAGACACGCAGATAGTTTTGCTGTATCCATCTGTGAGATTTCTGCCACACACAGCGATAAAAGATTAGACAGAAAACAATTTGGCACATTCAAAAAATGAACAGATATTCAGATATTTATACCGTCTCAGGCCACTGAAGATCCTTCAAATGAAAGCATCCAAGAAGGTAAAATCACTCTTTGGTTGACCTGCTTATAACTCCTCTCCACAGTGACATGTTGAGGCGTCACAGGAAGACATTACTGCATTATAAAAGTGCAGTCAGCGATTCTAATCTAAATGACTTTGTGTCATATTCAGCGAATATCTCCTCATGCTTCACTAGCCGTCTGCTCTGTGTGGGCACCAAAGAAAAATAGACAGGTATGTTATAGATTTAAGACATTTTTAAATGTAGATTGTTAATGGTGTGGGCACTACATACGACATTCCATTCACCTCTCTTATATTTGGAGTGGCAGAAATCTCTAGGAAAATAACACCAAAACTATCGACACAGCTAGATACCACTCGAAGGAAGTAAGACAGTCAGTGGCCACTTCATCAGGTATACCTGTACAATCTAATGCAGTCCAGGACAACAGCTCTGACACAACACGTGTCTTTATAAAGCTAATAATGTGTGAATTCAATTATATGTTTATAACTGAGGTCACAGTTAAAGGTGGTGGTGTGCTGGACTACATTATGTTGAGAGGTGTTTTGTCCTCCCTGTTTGCATACATGAAGAAGGCAGAACATTAGAAAAATCTCTGCATATCATGCAGCGCAGTACAACACCATCACTAACTATGACCTCATTGCTAAAAAGGAAATTGACTATATGTATAATGAGAGTAGACTGTGCTGCACAACAGTTATATTGGATTGTATTAGATTGTACAACTGTACCTAATAAAATGGCATATTGCATTGTTGTATTAAGATAGACTAGAAAAAAATCAGAGCCAATCCGTATTGTTTTGTACATTCAGTCTACAGAATGATCCACATCAACAAGCCTGATGTAAAAACAGAGAGAGAGCAAAACAAGCAGCACGCTCTGCGGCCATGGCTGTCAGCACAGCTTTGTCGCACCCAGTGTGCCAGGGACATGGAGGGAAGTAATGATTGCAATCCACTTCAAAGCACTAGTTTCCCTCTCAGCTGGCGAGAGAGCCCCCCCACCCATCTGTTTTCTGGCTCGAATCTATCAGACACAGACTGAGCGGCAGACAGTGTGGATCTGTCGGGTGAACTGTGACGCTCCGCTCGCCTCAGCACAGTTTATGCACAGCGGCTATTTGCAGCAGCGGGGCAGTTCTTCACAGGAACACGTTGTAACACGAGTTATTTGGCTTGTCAAGACATGCTTTAACTTATTTTTGAAGTGACTTGGATCAGATTTTTCTTTTGAAACTGCCATTTAGATGATCAGATTTTTGTTGCATACATAATATTGTCTGACTAAAATGAAAAGAGTCTCTGTAGGTCTGCACTTCAATTTTCTCAACATCCGTTCAGCCAATTGATTATGCACTTATTAAGTGTATTGCTGAGGATCCAAGGGACTGCAGTGTCGAGTGCGAGCCCTTAAAGTAGACCTATAGGACATTTTATCAGTATTGTATTATGTTCATACTGTGTAGCATATTGAGAAGGGACCCCCAGTGTTGTAGTCTGGACCACCTAATCCGAGACCAAGACCAGATCAATGTGAGTCATGCACTGCATGATACCATGTTACCTCCCCGTTCACTTTCTTGAAGTGCGAGTGAAGCTGGGTGAGCAGGGGTGACAGCCAGTAACAAAAATTGATAAATAAGAAATGAGTTAAGTTACTGGTTGCATTTAAAGTAGGAAGTTTTGCATCAAATCACTGTGATGATGTTAGCAAATAAATCAAACAACACGGACAATGTAGTGACGTCCCCGCAGTTGGGGACATGACTGGTCTTGAAATAAAATCCTTAGTCATCTTTAGTCCCATTTCCACCAAACACTTTCAGTATAGTACCTTTGGAACCAACAGTAACCCTTCAGACATGGTACCTAGACCCTAGGTCAGTTTAGTGTTTCCACCACAAACAGGACTCTTAATATGGGCGGGGTTGTTGTCACTCACTGCTCTGTCCAGCACTCACTATATTTCCTCATTACTGGTGACACAGAGTCTGCACCTCGTTTATTGTCCACAGAACAGGGTTGCACACAGGCTCAGAACAAAACAAAACAGGCTGGAATGACAGTCTCTCTCCATGGGATATTTAAATATAGCAGTTTGTGCATTTAGTCCTTCTCTGGCAAGCTCAGGGGTTTAGTGTTGCCCACAGGAACAATGTCGAAATTAAATATAAGATTCACTCATTACTAAAAGTGTCTGTCATAGAAAAACTAAAGTAGTAGTCAAAGTTGTCACAGTGAAATTTAAGGTGTGTTTATGGATTTACATCATCAACTCATGCATTGAGTAACATTACAAGTTAGCGTTCCACCTTAAAAGTCGCCGGCTGTCGGCCCAGTGAATTATTTTTCTCCGACTCCAGCTGCTGCAAGAGGCAGCAAAACATCCTTTCATTAGTCAGTTTACTAATAAAACTCTCCACGGTAATGAACAGTGGTTACATGAGCCTCAAAACCAGCCACAACTCAGCCCTGAGCAGAGTGATCGTTCTCTACTGACCAATCAACAGACTGCAGTGTTCACAGCTCCACCTTTTAGTACCAGATCTGTGTGCTAGGTACCCCAACAGAGGGGGGACCAAACATGGGGACAGTATGGAACAGTTCCACTGGTACCATCCACAACTTTTAGCAGTGGAGACGGAAAAAAGTGTACTGAACTGAACTGAACAATATCACACTGCTCAGTGGAAACGGGGCAAGTGAGTAAAAATGCAGTCAATTGTGGTCTCAAGACTAAGACCAATCTCGAGTACTACAACACTGGGGACCCCTATTACCCGTTACACCACCAAACGGCATGCTGGGTACAGCTTGCTCTCCGTTGCTTGCTGTAGTACATTCAAGAACGGATGAAAAACAGAGACCTGAGATCTGTGTGTGTAGCAGACTCATCTTAGCATTTCAAGCATCAGCGATGTAATTTTCAACATGAGCGCTTTTGTTCCTTGAAATAGCCTGGTCCCAAATACCTAGCTGTCAGCAAATTATGCATATACTGAAGCAATGCTTTAGGATGCAATTTTGACAGGTGTATAGCTTAAGGAAGAAAGTGCAGTGTCAAGTGTGAGGTTGATTGGATTGGCGGTTGTTGAGAAAGGAAATAAGACTGTTCTAAACAGATGTTTTAAACGGGCACTGCACTTGTATTGAAAAAAGTGAATAACTAAATATTTACATATTTAAGCCAAGAATGTATACAACCTTAGCTCTAGATGATTTTATGCACAAGTTACAACATTTGGACAATCACTCCAGAAATGCAATGCAATGTACAAATACACTAACACGTTATTACATAGCCTTGTTTAACACGCCTCTCTGTATGGCACTTTACCATGTTTAGACTTAACCTCAATCACAGCTACAGCTGCAACTTATGATTATGTTCAGTATTGATAAGTGTAATCTTTATGTTTATGTTGTATGTATGATCTTTGTGTTTAATTAACACATTAATATTTTGATCCATATAACATTACAAAATAGTGAAAAATGAATAGTAAAATTTCACTGAGGTGACGTCTTTAAATTGTTTTTGTCTGATAATCCGTCCAAAACCCAAAGATTTTCAGTTTACTTCGAAGCAATTCCAGGAAAAACAACAAAGCCTTATGTCTTAGAAACTGGAACCATTATGAATGGCTTGAAAAAATTAATCATCGAAATTAGTAGTTAATGGTTTTTACTAATTGTCTCAGCCCTTATCGCCTTATTACCACAGCCCTAACAATACAGCATAACAAACATTGTTTAAGTGGATCCCTTCAGTATGTTTTTGAAAGAATATGACCAAGATGTGTCATGAGTGGGATAGTTGACAAACTTGTGTGTGTTCTCTGACAGAAAAAACATGTAATAGTGCAATTGTACTGCTATTATTATGCTGACACATAATCTACAAATGTATCTGCAATAAGCTAACATCAACCGGCCAGTTTATCAGTCAGGCTTTAATCATTTGAATATCAATGCAACTTTTTTCTGATTTTATTTTCATCCCACTCGATGAAGCACCCTGTGAGCCTCACCGTATGAAGCTGCGATCTCTGCTAGTACTGGTGACACAGTCCCTGTGGCCTTACACGTGTAGACAGTAGGAGAAACGCTGTGATAAACATGAAGGGTATGCCACATGGTGTTGGCTAAATGGAGTCTGGACACAGAATGTGTGAACAAGGCGGAGACAGGAAAATGTTGTTTACCAGTGAGGTAATGTTGTTTCGCACTGGTGTGGGTTTTTTTTTGTACTTTTGGTTGGTGTCCAAAAACTGAGCACAATGAATTGATGTTGTCTGGCAGAATGAATGTTTGGCTACTTTATTAAATGGGACATGGTAATGGATGAAGTGCTTACGTAATGTGTGGAACTGTGCCATGAGTTAATGTTACAAAGCCTTAGATGACCTGTACGGAAAAACAACCACTCGTGCCCTCGTTTAGTATAAGTGTACAATGATGAATGTTTACCAGTAAGCCTGTACTGTATGACATCAGTTACTTATCTATATTTATGTTATTTGATAAATATCTTTTTGATAATCAATTGTTACTAATAAACCAGTTTGTTGTATCCTGTGTGCCTTTCATTATTTAATTTCCCATCTGGCTTTGTTTGCTGTGGAAAAGAAATGATTCATGATTGTTTCATCTTTGATTAATGTGCTGATTATTTTTTCAATTAATTGTTTGGCTTATAAAATCATGAAAAATAGTCAGAAATCAGATCAGAGTGCCTCGCAGATCCCTGACAGTGACACTTCTCTGTAGAGGTAACAAACTCAGAGGGAAGTTAAACTGGAATTCATTAATCTGCTTAGTGCTGTTGCCGTGGGGCATCTGCAAATGAGATCATATGTTAATGAAATTCACCTGAGTAAATAAAGCATTATTAGAAAAATAAATTATCAACAAATGAAGAAGTGGTTCCAGTGGGTGGCTTGATGTTAAATGTGCTTCAGTGGAAGTACCCTGGCCTCAACACTGGAGTCAGCCCTGCTCAAGTTTTGTGCTACGTGCTGAATATTTACCAGCTTCAAAGTTTTATGAAGCTCTTTTGTCACACAGAGACGGACAAGGGAAAAGAGAATTCCCCTGAAGGGGACCAGGGGTTTGCACTGTCTCTTCATAGTACGCACCTGGGTTTGAATTTCAGCACAGGACCTGTCTGTGTCAAGTTTCCATGTTCTCTCTTGCTAAAACTAATGCAACAGCATACGACACTACTCTGCAATACATCTCATATTTATGAGGGTTACAATATTAAAGGGGCAGTTCACCCAAAGATCAAAAATACATATTGTGGTGCTGAGAGAGTGGTGATAATACATTTCAAAAACTCAACGGCAATGTCTCATTCCAAAAATCATGACCCAGTTAGTCAAGGTAATCCCCAGACCTTGTTCTGAGCAGTTATGTAGGAACAATTTTCTTTCTACCAGGCTGCCAACTGTATCACTGTGCAGAGGAAGGAGTGCATCTACTGCTGGCGCACCGACCACCACTGAGCTAAGTAACGTCTAGGCAGTATTGGGGGAAATATAGTATGTTATTCCACGAAAAACTTACAGTATAATATGTCATCCCAAATCATGTAAAAAAAAATGTCATAGTGTAGTATATTGTCCCAAATCATGAAAAAAAACCCGTCAACGTATATTATGTCATCCAAAACCATATAAAACATTACATTATAGTATGTCGTCCCAAGTCATGAAAAAGAAACTGTCTTACTATAGTATATCGTCCAAAACCATGGAAAAAATCACTTCAAATCAAATCATGACTTTTTTTCATGATTTTGGATGACATACTATACTATGACTTTTTTTTCATGGTTTTGGGACGACATACTATACTATGACTTTTTTTTCATGGTTTTGGACGACATACTATACTATGACTTTTTTTCATGATTTGGGACGACATACTATACTATGACTTTTTTTTCATGATTTGGGACGACATACTATACTATGACATTTTTTTCATGATTTGGGACGACATACTATACTATGACTTTTTTTTCATCATTTTGGACGACATACTATACTATGACTTTTTTTCATGATTTGGGACGACATACTATACTATGACTTTTTTTCATGATTTGGGACGACATACTATAGTATGACTTTTTTTTCATGGTTTTGGACGACATACTATACTATGACTTATTTTTCACGATTTGGGACGACATACTATACTATGACATTTTTTTCATGATTTGGGACGACATACTATACTATGACTTTTTTTCATGATTTGGGACGACATACTATACTATGACTTTTTTCATGATTTGGGATAATATACTATACTATGACTTTTTTTTCATGGTTTTGGACGACATACTATACTATGACTTATTTTTCACGATTTGGGACGACATACTATACTATGACATTTTTTTCATGATTTGGGACGACATACTATACTATGACTTTTTTTCATGATTTGGGACGACATACTATACTATGACTTTTTTCATGATTTTGGACGACATACTATACTATGACTTTTTTCATGATTTTGGACGACATACTATACTATGACTTTTTTTCATGATTTGGGACGACATACTATACTATGACTTTTTTTCATGGTTTTGTACGACATACTATACTATGACTTTTTTTTCATGGTTTTGTATGACATACTATACTATGACTTTTTTTCATGATTTGGGACGACATACTATACTATGACTTTCTTTCATGATTTTGGACGACATACTATACTATGACTTTCTTTCATGATTTTGGACGACATACTATACTATGACTTTCTTTCATGATTTTGGACGACATACTATACTATGACTTTTTTTCATGATTTGGGACGACATACTATACTATGACTTTTTTTTCATGATTTTGGACGACATACTATACTATGACTTTTTTTCATGATTTGGGACGACATACTATACTATGACTTTCTTTCATGATTTTGGACGACATACTATACTATGACTTTCTTTCATGATTTTGGACGACATACTATACTATGACTTTTTTTCATGGTTTTGTACGACATACTATACTATGACTTTTTTTTCATGGTTTTGGACGACATACTATACTATGACTTTTTTTTCATGATTTGGGACGACATACTATACTATGACTTTGTTTCATGATTTTGGACGACATACTATACTATGACATTTTTTTTCATGATTTGGGACGACATACTATACAATAACTTTTTCTTCATAATTTTGGACGACATACTATACTATGACTTTTTTTCATGATTTGGAACGACATACTATACTATGACATTTTTTTCATGATTTGGGACGACATACTATACAATAACTTTTTCTTCATAATTTTGGACGACATACTATACTATGACTTTTTTTCATGATTTGGAACGACATACTATACTATGACTTTTTTTCATGATTTGGGACGACATACTATACTATGACTTTTTTTTCATGATTTTGGACGACATACTATACTATGACTTTTTTTCATGATTTGGGACGACATACTATACTATGACTTTTTTTCATGGTTTTGGACGACATACTATAATATGACTTTTTTTTCATCATTTTTGACCACATACTATACTATGACTTTTTTTTCATGGTTTTGGACGACATACTATACTATGACTTTTTTTTCATCATTTTGGACGACATACTATACTATGACTTCTTGTCATGATTTGGGACGACATACTATACTATGACTTTTTTTTCATCATTTTGGACGACATACTATACTATGACTTTTTTTCATGATTTGGGACGACATACTATACTATGACTTTTTTTTCATCATTTTGGACGACATACTATACTATGACTTCTTTTCATGATTTGGGACGACATACTATAGTATGACTTTTTTTTCATGGTTTGGGACGACATACTATACTATGACTTTTTTCATGATTTGGGACGACATACTATACTATGACTTTTTTTTCATGGTTTGGGACGACATACTATACTATGACTTTTTTCATGATTTGGGACGACATACTATACTATGACTTTTTTTTCATGATTTTGGACGACATACTATACTATGACTTTTTTTTCATGGTTTTGGACGACATACTATACTATGACTTTTTTTCATGATTTGGGACGACATACTATACTATGACTTTCTTTCATGATTTTGGACGACATACTATACTATGACTTTCTTTCATGATTTTGGACAACATACTATACTATGACTTTCTTTCATGATTTTGGACGACATACTATACTATGACTTTTTTTCATGATTTGGGACGACATACTATACTATGACTTTTTTTTCATGATTTTGGACGACATACTATACTATGACTTTTTTTCATGATTTGGGACGACATACTATACTATGACTTTCTTTCATGATTTTGGACGACATACTATACTATGACTTTCTTTCATGATTTTGGACGACATACTATACTATGACTTTCTTTCATGATTTTGGACGACATACTATACTATGACTTTTTTTCATGGTTTTGTACGACATACTATACTATGACTTTTTTTTCATGGTTTGGGACGACATACTATACTATGACTTTGTTTCATGATTTTGGACGACATACTATACTATGACATTTTTTTTCATGATTTGGGACGACATACTATACAATAACTTTTTCTTCATAATTTTGGACGACATACTATACTATGACATTTTTTTAATGATTTGGGACGACATACTATACTATGACTTTTTTTTCATGATTTTGGACGACATACTATACTATGACTTTTTTTTCATGATTTGGGACGACATACTATACTATGACTTTGTTTCATGATTTTGGACGACATACTATACTATGACATTTTTTTTCATGATTTGGGACGACATACTATACAATAACTTTTTCTTCATAATTTTGGACGACATACTATACTATGACTTTTTTTCATGATTTGGAACGACATACTATACTATGACATTTTTTTCATGATTTGGGACGACATACTATACTATGACTTTTTTTTCATGATTTTGGACGACATACTATACTATGACTTTTTTTCATGATTTGGGACGACATACTATACTATGACTTTTTTTCATGGTTTTGGACGACATACTATACTATGACTTTTTTTTCATCATTTTTGACCACATACTATACTATGACTTTTTTTTCATGGTTTTGGACGACATACTATACTATGACTTTTTTTTCATCATTTTGGACGACATACTATACTATGACTTCTTGTCATGATTTGGGACGACATACTATACTATGACTTTTTTTTCATCATTTTGGACGACATACTATACTATGACTTTTTTTCATGATTTGGGACGACATACTATACTATGACTTTTTTTTCATCATTTTGGACGACATACTATACTATGACTTTTTTTCATGATTTGGGACGACATACTATACTATGACTTTTTTTTCATCATTTTGGACGACATACTATACTATGACTTTTTTTCATGATTTTGGACGACATACTATACTATGACTTTTTTTCATGATTTGGGACGACATACTATACTATGACTTTCTTTCATGATTTTGGACGACATACTATACTATGACTTTCTTTCAAGATTTTGGACGACATACTATACTATGACTTTCTTTCATGATTTTGGACGACATACTATACTATGACTTTTTTTCATGATTTGGGACGACATACTATACTATGACTTTTTTTTCATGATTTTGGACGACATACTATACTATGACTTTTTTTCATGATTTGGGACGACATACTATACTATGACTTTCTTTCATGATTTTGGACGACATACTATACTATGACTTTCTTTCATGATTTTGGACGACATACTATACTATGACTTTCTTTCATGATTTTGGACGACATACCATACTATGACTTTTTTTCATGATTTGGGACGACATACTATACTATGACATTTTTTTCATCATTTTGGACGACATACTATACTATGACTTTTTTTCACGATTTGGGACGACATACTATACTATGACTTTTTTTCATGATTTGGGACGACATACTATACTATGACTTTTTCTTCACGATTTGGGACGACATACTATACTATGACTTTTTTTCACGATTTGGGACGACATACTATACTATGTTTTTTTTTCACGGTTTGGGACGACATACTATACTATGACTTTTTCTTCATGATTTGGGATGACATACTATACTATGACTTTTTCTTCATGATTTGGGATGACATACTATACTATGACTTTTTTCATGATTTTGGACGACATACTATACTATGACTTTTTTCATGATTTGGGACGACATACTGTACTATGACTTTTTTTCATGGTTTTGTACGACATACTATACTATGACTTTTTTTTCATGGTTTTGTATGACATACTATACTATAACTTTTTTTCATGATTTGGGACGACATACTATACTATGACTTTTTTTCATGATTTGGGACGACATACTATACTACGACTTTTTTTCATGATTTGGGACGACATACTATACTATGACTTTTTTTCACGATTTGGGATGACATACTATTATACGACTTTTTTTCATGATTTGGGACGACATACTATACTATGACTTTTTTTTCATGGTTTGGGACGACATACTGTACTATGACTTTTTTCATGATTTTGGACGACATACTATACTATGACTTTTTTTCACGATTTGGGACGACATACTATACTACGACTTTTTTTCATGATTTGGGACGACATACTGTACTATGACTTTTTTTTCATGGTTTGGGACGACATACTGTACTATGACTTTTTTCATGATTTGGGACGACATACTATACTATGACTTTTTTCATGATTTTGGACGACATACTATACTATGACTTTTTTTGTCACGGTTTTGGACGACATACTATACTATGACTTTTTTTCACGATTTGGGACGACATACTATACTATGACTTTTTTTCATGGTTTTGGACGACATACTATACAATGACTTTTTTTTCATGGTTTTGGACGACAAACTATACTATGACTTTTTTTCATGATTTGGGACGACATACTATACTATGACTTTCTTTCATGATTTTGGACGACATACTATACTATGACTTTCTTTCATGATTTGGGACGACATACTATACTATGACTTTTTTTTCATGGTTTTGGACGACATACTATACTATGACTTTTTTTCATGATTTGGGACGACATACTATACTATGACTTTTTTTCATGATTTGGGACGACATACTATACTATGACTTTTTTTCATGATTTGGGACGACATACTATACTATGACTTTCTTTCATGATTTTGGACGACATACTATACTATGACTTTTTTTCATGATTTGGGACGACATACTATACTATGACTTTTTTCATGATTTTGGACGACATACTATACTATGATTTTTTCATGATTTGGGACGACATACTGTACTATGACTTTTTTTCATGGTTTTGTACGACATACTATACTATGACTTTTTTTTCATGGTTTTGTATGACATACTATACTATGACTTTTTTTCATGATTTGGGACGACATACTATACTATGACTTTTTTCACGATTTGGGACGACATACTATACTATGACTTTTTTTCATGATTTGGGACGACATACTATACTATGACTTTTTTTCATGATTTGGGACGACATACTATACTATGACTTTTTTTCATGATTTGGGACGACATACTATACTATGACTTTTTTTCATGATTTGGGACGACATACTATACTATGACTTTCTTTCATGATTTTGGACGACATACTATACTATGACTTTTTTTCATGATTTGGGACGACATACTATACTATGACTTTTTTCATGATTTTGGACGACATACTATACTATGACTTTTTTCATGATTTGGGACGACATACTGTACTATGACTTTTTTTCATGGTTTTGTACGACATACTATACTATGACTTTTTTTTCATGGTTTTGTATGACATACTATACTATGACTTTTTTTCATGATTTGGGACGACATACTATACTATGACTTTTTTCACGATTTGGGACGACATACTATACTATGACTTTTTTTCATGATTTGGGACGACATACTATACTATGACTTTTTTTCATGATTTGGGACGACATACTATACTATGACTTTTTTTCACGATTTGGGACGACATACTATACTATGACTTTTTTTCATGATTTGGGACGACATACTGTACTATGACTTTTTTTTCATGGTTTGGGACGACATACTGTACTATGACTTTTTTCATGATTTGGGACGACATACTATACTATGACTTTTTTCATGATTTTGGACGACATACTATACTATGACTTTTTTTTCACGGTTTTGGACGACATACTATACTATGACTTTTTTTCACGATTTGGGACGACATACTATACTATGACTTTTTTTCATGGTTTTGGACGACATACTATACTATGACTTTTTTTTCATGGTTTTGGACGACATACTATACTATGACTTTTTTTCATGATTTGGGACGACATACTATACTATGACTTTCTTTCATGATTTTGGACGACATACTATACTATGACTTTCTTTCATGATTTTGGACGACATACTATACTATGACTTTTTTTTCATGGTTTTGGACGACATACTATACTATGACTTTTTTTCATGATTTGGGACGACATACTATACTATGACTTTCTTTCATGATTTTGGACGACATACTATACTATGACTTTCTTTCATGATTTTGGACGACATACTATACTATGACTTTTTTTCATGATTTGGGACAACATGCTATACTATGACTTTTTTTTCATGATTTTGGACGACATACTATACTATGACTTTTTTTCATGATTTGGGACGACATACTATACTATGACTTTCTTTCATGATTTTGGACGACATACTATACTATGACTTTCTTTCATGATTTTGGACAACATACTATACTATGACTTTTTTTCATGATTTGGGACGACATAATATACTATGACATTTTTTTCATGATTTTGGACGACATACTATACTATGACTTTTTTTCACGATTTGGGACGACATACTATACTATGACTTTTTTTCATGATTTGGGACGACATACTATACTATGTTTTTTTTTCACGGTTTGGGACGACATACTATACTATGACTTTTTCTTCATGATTTGGGATGACATACTATACTATGACTTTTTTTTCATGATTTGGGACAACATACTATACTATGACTTTTTTCATGATTTGGGACGACATACTATACTATGACTTTTTTTCATGATTTGGGACGACATACTATACTATGACTTTTTTTCATGGTTTTGTACGACATACTATACTATGACTTTTTTTTCATGGTTTTGTATGACATACTATACTATGACTTTTTTTCATGATTTGGGACGACATACTATACTATGACTTTTTTCATGATTTTGGACGACATACTATACTATGACTTTTTTTCATGGTTTTGTACGACATACTATACTATGACTTTTTTTTCATGGTTTTGTACGACATACTATACTATGAATTTTTTTTCATGGTTTTGGACGACATACTATACTATGACTTTTTTTTCATGATTTGGTACGACATACTATACTATGACTTTTTTTTCATGGTTTGGGACGACATACTGTAGTATGACTTTTTTCATGATTTTGGACGACATACTATACTATGACTTTTTTCATGATTTGGGACGACATACTATACTATGACTTTTTTTCATGATTTGGGACGACATACTATACTATGACTTTTTTTCATGATTTGGGACGACATACTATACTATGACTTTTTTTCATGGTTTTGGACGACATACTATACTATGACTTTTTCTTCATGATTTGGGACGACATACTATACTATGACTTTTTTTTAATGATTTGGGACAACATACTATACTATGACTTTTTTTCATGATTTTGGACGACATACTATACTATGACATTTTTTTCATGATTTGAGACGACATACTATAGTATGACTTTTTTTTCATGGTTTTGGATGACATACTATACTATGACTTTTTTCATGATTTGGGATAATATACTATACTATGACTTTTTTTCATGGTTTTGGACGACATACTATACTATGACTTTTTTTTCACGATTTGGGACGACATACTATACTATGACATTTTTTTCATGATTTGGGACGACATACTATACTATGACTTTTTTTCATGATTTGGGACGACATACTATACTATGACTTTTTTCATGATTTTGGACGACATACTATACTATGACTTTTTTCATGATTTGGGACGACATACTATACTATGACTTTTTTTCATGGTTTTGTACGACATACTATACTATGACTTTTTTTTCATGGTTTTGTATGACATACTATACTATGACTTTTTTTCATGATTTGGGACGACATACTATACTATGACTTTTTTCACGGTTTTGGACGACATACTATACTATGACTTTTTTCATGATTTTGGACGACATACTATACTATGACTTTTTTCATGATTTTGGACGACATACTATACTATGACTTTTTTTCATGGTTTTGTACGACATACTATACTATGACTTTTTTTTCATGGTTTTGGACGACATACTATACTATGACTTTTTTTTCATGATTTGGGACGACATACTATACTATGACTTTTTTTCATGATTTTGGATGACATACTATGCTATGACATTTTTTTTCATGATTTGGGACGACATACTATACAATAACTTTTTCTTCATAATTTTGGACGACATACTATACTATGACTTTTTTTCATGATTTGGAACGACATACTATACTATGACATTTTTTTCATGATTTGGGACGACATACTATACAATAACTTTTTCTTCATAATTTTGGACGACATACTATACTATGACTTTTTTTCATGATTTGGAACGACATACTATACTATGACATTTTTTTCATGATTTGGGACGACATACTATACTATGACTTTTTTTTCATGATTTTGGACGACATACTATACTATGACTTTTTTTCATGATTTGGGACGACATACTATACTATGACTTTTTTTTCATGATTTGGGACGACATACTATACTATGACTTTTTTTCATGGTTTTGGACGACATACTATACTATGACTTTTTTTCATGATTTTGGACGACATACTATACTATGACCTTTTTTTCATGATTTGGGGCGACATACTATACTATGACTTTTTTCATGATTTGGGACGACATACTATACTATGACTTTTTTTTCATGGTTTTGGACGACATACTATACTATGACTTTTTTTTCATGATTTTGGACGACATACTATACTATGACTTTTTTTTCATGATTTTGGACCACATACTATACTATGACTTTTTTTTCATCATTTTGGACGACATACTATACTATGACTTTTTTTCATGATTTGGGACGACATACTATAGTATGACTTTTTTTTCATGGTTTTGGATGACATACTATACTATGACTTTTTTCATGATTTGGGATAATATACTATACTATGACTTTTTTTTCATGGTTTTGGACGACATACTATACTATGACTTTTTTCATGATTTGGGACGACATACTATACTATGACTTTTTTCATGATTTGGGACGACATACTATACTATGACTTTTTTTCATGGTTTTGTACGACATACTATACTATGACTTTTTTTTCATGGTTTTGTATGACATACTATACTATGACTTTTTTTCATGATTTGGGACGACATACTATACTATGACTTTTTTCACGGTTTTGGACGACATACTATACTATGACTTTTTTCATGATTTTGGACGACATACTATACTATGACTTTTTTTCATGGTTTTGTACGACATACTATACTATGACTTTTTTTCATGGTTTTGTACGACATACTATACTATGACTTTTTTTTCATGATTTGGGACGACATACTATACTATGACTTTTTTTTCATGATTTGGGACGACATACTATACTATGACTTTTTTTCATGGTTTTGTACGACATACTATACTATGACTTTTTTTTCATGGTTTTGGACGACATAATATACTATGACTTTTTTTTCATGATTTGGGACGACATACTATACTATGACTTTTTTTCATGATTTTGGACGACATACTATACTATGACATTTTTTTTCATGATTTGGGACGACAGACTATACAATAACTTTTTCTTCATAATTTTGGACGACATACTATACTATGACTTTTTTTCATGATTTGGAACGACATACTATACTATGACATTTTTTTCATGATTTGGGACGACATACTATACTATGACTTTCTTTCATGATTTGGGACGACATACTATACTATGACTTTTTTTCATGGTTTTGGACGACATACTATACTATGACTTTTTTTTCATCATTTTTGACCACATACTATACTATGACTTTTTTTTCATGGTTTTGGACGACATACTATACTATGACTTTTTTTTCATCATTTTGGACGACATACTATACTATGACTTTTTTTCATGATTTGGGACGACATACTATACTATGACTTTTTTTTCATCATTTTGGACGACATACTATACTATGACTTCTTGTCATGATTTGGGACGACATACTATACTATGACTTTTTTTTCATCATTTTGGACGACATACTATACTATGACTTCTTTTCATGATTTGGGACGACATACTATACTATGACTTTTTTTCATGATTTGGGATGACATACTATACTATGACTTTTTCGTCATGATTTGGGATGACATACTATACTATGACTTTTTTCATGATTTTGGACGACATACTATACTATGACTTTTTTCATGATTTGGGACGACATACTGTACTATGACTTTTTTTCATGGTTTTGTACGACATACTATACTATGACTTTTTTTTCATGGTTTTGTATGACATACTATACTATAACTTTTTTTCATGATTTGGGACGACATACTATACTATGACTTTTTTTCATGATTTGGGACGACATACTATACTACGACTTTTTTTCATGATTTGGGACGACATACTATACTATGACTTTTTTTCACGATTTGGGACGACATACTATACTACGACTTTTTTTCATGATTTGGGACGACATACTATACTATGACTTTTTTTTCATGGTTTGGGACGACATACTGTACTATGACTTTTTTCATGATTTTGGACGACATACTATACTATGACTTTTTTCATGATTTTGGACGACATACTATACTATGGCTTTTTTTCACGATTTGGGACGACATACTATACTACGACTTTTTTTCATGATTTGGGACGACATACTGTACTATGACTTTTTCTTCATGGTTTGGGACGACATACTGTACTATGACTTTTTTCATGATTTGGGACGACATACTATACTATGACTTTTTTCATGATTTTGGACGACATACTATACTATGACTTTTTTTGTCACGGTTTTGGACGACATACTATACTATGACTTTTTTTCACGATTTGGGACGACATACTATACTATGACTTTTTTTCATGGTTTTGGACGACATACTATACAATGACTTTTTTTTCATGGTTTTGGACGACATACTATACTATGACTTTTTTTCATGATTTGGGACGACATACTATACTATGACTTTTTTTCATGATTTGGGACGACATACTATACTATGACTTTTTTTCATGGTTTTGTACGACATACTATACTATGACTTTTTTTTCATGGTTTTGTATGACATACTATACTATGACTTTTTTTCATGATTTGGGACGACATACTATACTATGACTTTTTTCATGATTTTGGACGACATACTATACTATGACTTTTTTCATCATTTGGGACGACATACTATACTATGACTTTTTTTCATGGTTTTGTACGACATACTATACTATGACTTTTTTTTCATGGTTTTGTACGACATACTATACTATGACTTTTTTTTTCATGGTTTTGGACGACATACTATACTATGACTTTTTTTTCATGATTTGGTACGACATACTATACTATGACTTTTTTTTCATGGTTTGGGACGACATACTGTAGTATGACTTTTTTCATGATTTTGGACGACATACTATACTATGACTTTTTTCATGATTTGGGACGACATACTATACTATGACTTTTTTTCATGATTTGGGACGACATACTATACTATGACTTTTTTTCATGGTTTTGGACGACATACTATACTATGACTTTTTCTTCATGATTTGGGACGACATACTATACTATGACTTTTTTTTAATGATTTGGGACAACATACTATACTATGACTTTTTTTCATGATTTTGGATGACATACTATACTATGACATTTTTTCATGATTTGAGACGACATACTATAGTATGACTTTTTTTTCATGGTTTTGGATGACATACTATACTATGACTTTTTTCATGATTTGGGATAATATACTATACTATGACTTTTTTTCATGGTTTTGGACGACATACTATACTATGACTTTTTTTTCACGATTTGGGACGACATACTATACTATGACATTTTTTTCATGATTTGGGACGACATACTATACTATGACTTTTTTTCATGATTTGGGACGACATACTATACTATGACTTTTTTCATGATTTTGGACGACATACTATACTATGACTTTTTTCATGATTTGGGACGACATACTATACTATGACTTTTTTTCATGGTTTTGTACGACATACTATACTATGACTTTTTTTTCATGGTTTTGTATGACATACTATACTATGACTTTTTTCATGATTTGGGACGACATACTATACTATGACTTTTTTCACGGTTTTGGACGACATACTATACTATGACTTTTTTCATGATTTTGGACGACATACTATACTATGACTTTTTTCATGATTTTGGACGACATACTATACTATGACTTTTTTTCATGGTTTTGTACGACATACTATACTATGACTTTTTTTTCATGGTTTTGGACGACATACTATACTATGACTTTTTTTTCATGATTTGGGACGACATACTATACTATGACTTTTTTTCATGATTTTGGATGACATACTATGCTATGACATTTTTTTTCATGATTTGGGACGACATACTATACAATAACTTTTTCTTCATAATTTTGGACGACATACTATACTATGACTTTTTTTCATGATTTGGAACGACATACTATACTATGACATTTTTTTCATGATTTGGGACGACATACTATACAATAACTTTTTCTTCATAATTTTGGACGACATACTATACTATGACTTTTTTTCATGATTTGGAACGACATACTATACTATGACATTTTTTTCATGATTTGGGACGACATACTATACTATGACTTTTTTTTCATGATTTTGGACGACATACTATACTATGACTTTTTTTCATGATTTGGGACGACATACTATACTATGACTTTTTTTCATGGTTTTGGACGACATACTATACTATGACTTTTTTTCATGATTTTGGACGACATACTATACTATGACCTTTTTTTCATGATTTGGGGCGACATACTATACTATGACTTTTTTCATGATTTGGGACGACATACTATACTATGACTTTTTTTTCATGGTTTTGGACGACATACTATACTATGACTTTTTTTTCATGGTTTTGGACGACATACTATACTATGACTTTTTTTTCATGATTTTGGACCACATACTATACTATGACTTTTTTTTCATCATTTTGGACGACATACTATACTATGACTTTTTTTCATGATTTGGGACGACATACTATAGTATGACTTTTTTTTCATGGTTTTGGATGACATACTATACTATGACTTTTTTCATGATTTGGGATAATATACTATACTATGACTTTTTTTTCATGGTTTTGGACGACATACTATACTATGACTTTTTTCATGATTTGGGACGACATACTATACTATGACTTTTTTCATGATTTGGGACGACATACTATACTATGACTTTTTTTCATGGTTTTGTACGACATACTATACTATGACTTTTTTTTCATGGTTTTGTATGACATACTATACTATGACTTTTTTTCATGATTTGGGACGACATACTATACTATGACTTTTTTCACGGTTTTGGACGACATACTATACTATGACTTTTTTCATGATTTTGGACGACATACTATACTATGACTTTTTTTCATGGTTTTGTACGACATACTATACTATGACTTTTTTTCATGATTTGGGACGACATACTATACTATGACTTTTTTTTCATGATTTGGGACGACATACTATACTATGACTTTTTTTTCATGATTTGGGACGACATACTATACTATGACTTTTTTTCATGGTTTTGTACGACATACTATACTATGACTTTTTTTTCATGGTTTTGGACGACATACTATACTATGACTTTTTTTTCATGATTTGGGACGACATACTATACTATGACTTTTTTTCATGATTTTGGACGACATACTATACTATGACATTTTTTTTCATGATTTGGGACGACATACTATACTATGACTTTTTTTTCATGATTTGGGACGACATACTATACTATGACTTTTTTTCATGATTTGGAACGACATACTATACTATGACATTTTTTTCATGATTTGGGACGACATACTATACTATGACTTTCTTTCATGATTTGGGACGACATACTATACTATGACTTTTTTTCATGGTTTTGGACGACATACTATACTATGACTTTTTTTTCATCATTTTTGACCACATACTATACTATGACTTTTTTTTCATGGTTTTGGACGACATACTATAATATGACTTTTTTTTCATCATTTTGGACGACATACTATACTATGACTTTTTTTCATGATTTGGGACGACATACTATACTATGACTTTTTTTTCATCATTTTGGACGACATACTATACTATGACTTCTTGTCATGATTTGGGACGACATACTATACTATGACTTTTTTTTCATCATTTTGGACGACATACTATACTATGACTTCTTTTCATGATTTGGGACGACATACTATAGTATGACTTTTTTTTCATGGTTTGGAGACGACATACTACACTATGACTTTTTTCATGATTTGGGACGACATACTATACTATGACTTTTTTTTCATGGTTTTGGACGACATACTATACTATGACTTTTTTTTCATGGTTTTGGACGACATACTATACTGTGACTTTTTTTCATGATTTGGGACAACATACTATACTATGACTTTTTTTTCATGATTTTGGACGACATACTATACTATGACTTTTTTTCATGATTTGGGACGACATACTATACTATGACTTTCTTTCATGATTTTGGACGACATACTATACTATGACTTTCTTTCATGATTTTGGACGACATACTATACTATGACTTTTTTTCATGATTTGGGACGACATACTATACTATGACTTTTTTCATGATTTTGGACGACATACTATACTATGACTTTTTTCATGATTTGGGACGACATACTATACTATGACTTTTTTTTTCATGATTTGGGACGACATACTATACAATAACTTTTTCTTCATAATTTTGGACGACATACTATACTATGACTTTTTTTCATGATTTGGACGACATACTATACTATGACATTTTTTTCATGATTTGGGACGACATACTATACTATGACTTTTTTTTCATGATTTTGGACGACATACTATACTATGACTTTTTTTCATGATTTGGGACGACATACTATACTATGACTTTTTTTCATGGTTTTGGACGACATACTATACTATGACTTTTTTTTCATCATTTTTGACCACATACTATACTATGACTTTTTTTTCATGGTTTTGGACGACATACTATACTATGACTTTTTTTTCATCATTTTGGACGACATACTATACTATGACTTTTTTTCATGATTTGGGACGACATACTATAGTATGACTTTTTTTTCATCATTTTGGACGACATACTATACTATGACTTCTTGTCATGATTTGGGACGACATACTATACTATGACTTTTTTTTCATGGTTTTGGACGACATACTATACTATGACTTTTTTTTCATGATTTGGGACGACATACTATACTATGACTTTTTTTTCATGGTTTGGGACGACATACTGTACTATGACTTTTTTCATGATTTTGGACGACATACTATACTATGACTTTTTTCATGATTTGGGACGACATACTATACTATGACTTTTTTTCATGATTTGGGACGACATACTATACTATGACTTTTTTTCATGGTTTTGGACGACATACTATACTATGACTTTTTCTTCATGATTTGGGACGCCATACTATACTATGACTTTTTTTTAATGATTTGGGACAACATACTGTACTATGACTTTTTTTCATGATTTTGGACGACATAGTATACTATGACATTTTTTTCATGATTTGGGACGACATACTATACTATGACTTTTTTTCATGGTTTTGGACGACATACTATACTATGACTTTTTTTCATGATTTGGGACGACATACTATACTATGACTTTTTTCATGATTTTGGACGACATACTATACTATGACTTTTTTTCATGGTTTTGTACGACATACTATACTATGACTTTTTTTCATGATTTGGGACGACATACTATACTATGACTTTTTTCATGATTTTGGACGACATACTATACTATGACTTTTTTTCATGGTTTTGTACGACATACTATACTATGACTTTTTTTTCATGGTTTTGGACGACATACTATACTATGACTTTTTTTCATGATTTGGGACGACATACTATACTATGACTTTTTTTCATGATTTTGGACGACATACTATACTATGACATTTTTTTTCATGATTTGGGACGACATACTATACTATAACTTTTTCTTCATAATTTTGGACGACATACTATACTATGACTTTTTTTCATGGTTTTGGACGACATACTATACTATGACTTTTTTCATGATTTGGGACGACATACTATACTATGACTTTTTTTTCATGGTTTTGGACGACATACTATACTATGACTTTTTTTCATGATTTGGGACGACATACTATACTATGACTTTTTTTTCATGGTTTTGGACGACATACTATACGATGACTTTTTTCTCATGGTTTTGGACGACATACTATACTATGACTTTTTTTTCATGATTTTGGACGATATACTATACTATGACTTTTTTTCATGATTTGGCATGACATACTATAGTATGACTTTTTTTCATGATTTGGGACGACATACTATACTATGACTTTTTTCATGATTTGGGACGACATACTATACTATGACTTTTTTTTCATGATTTTGGACGACATACTATACTATGACTTTTTTTTCATGATTTGGGACGACATACTATACTATGACTTTCTTTCATGATTTTGGACGACATAATATACTATGACTTTTTTTCATGATTTGGGACGACATACTATACTATGCCTTTTTTTTCATGGTTTTGGACGACATACTATACTATGACTTTCTTTCATGATTTTGGACAACATACTATACTATGACTTTTTTTCATGATTTTGGACGACATACTATACTATGACTTTTTTCATGATTTGGGACGACATACTATACTATGACTTTTTTTCATGGTTTTGGACGACATACTATACTATGACTTTTTCTTCATGATTTGGGACGACATACTATACTATGACTTTTTTTTAATGATTTGGGACAACATACTGTACTATGACTTTTTTTCATGATTTTGGACGACATAGTATACTATGACATTTTTTTCATGATTTGGGACGACATACTATACTATGACTTTTTTTCATGGTTTTGGACGACATACTATACTATGACTTTTTTTCATGATTTGGGACGACATACTATACTATGACTTTTTTCATGATTTTGGACGACATACTATACTATGACTTTTTTTCATGGTTTTGTACGACATATTATACTATGACTTTTTTTTCATGGTTTTGGACGACATACTATACTATGACTTTTTTTTCATGATTTGGGACGACATACTATACTATGACTTTTTTTCATGATTTTGGACGACATACTATACTATGACATTTTTTTTCATGATTTGGGACGACATACTATACTATAACTTTTTCTTCATAATTTTGGACGACATACTATACTATGACTTTTTTTCATGGTTTTGGACGACATACTATACTATGACTTTTTTCATGATTTGGGACGACATACTATACTATGACTTTTTTTTCATGGTTTTGGACGACATACTATACTATGACTTTTTTTCATGATTTGGGACGACATACTATACTATGACTTTTTTTTCATGGTTTTGGACGACATACTATACGATGACTTTTTTCTCATGGTTTTGGACGACATACTATACTATGACTTTTTTTTCATGATTTTGGACGATATACTATACTATGACTTTTTTTCATGATTTGGCATGACATACTATAGTATGACTTTTTTTCATGATTTGGGACGACATACTATACTATGACTTTTTTCATGATTTGGGACGACATACTATACTATGACTTTTTTTTCATGATTTTGGACGACATACTATACTATGACTTTTTTTTCATGATTTGGGACGACATACTATACTATGACTTTCTTTCATGATTTTGGACGACATAATATACTATGACTTTTTTTCATGATTTGGGACGACATACTATACTATGACTTTTTTTTCATGGTTTTGGACGACATACTATACTATGACTTTCTTTCATGATTTTGGACGACATACTATACTATGACTTTTTTTCACGATTTGGGACGACATACTATACTATGACTTTTTTTTCATGGTTTTGGACGACATACTGTACTATGACTTTTTTCATGATTTTGGACGACATACTATACTATGACTTTTTTCATGATTTAGGACGACATACTGTACTATGACTTTTTTTCATGATTTGGGACGACATACTATACTATGACTTTTTTTTCATGATTCGGTACGACATACTATAATATGACTTTCTTTCATGATTTTGTACAACATACTATACTATGACTTTTTTTCATGATTTGGGACGACATACTATAATATGACTTTCTTTCATGATTTTGTACAACATACTATACTCTGTCTTTTTTTCATGGTTTTGGACGACATACTATACTACGACTTTTTTTTCATGATTTGGGACGACATACTATAATATGACTTTCTTTCATGATTTTGTACAACATACTATACTATGACTTTTTTTTCATGGTTTTGCACGACATACTATACTATGACTTCTTGTCATGATTTGGGACGACATACTATACTATGACTTTTTTTTCATCATTTTGGACGACATACTATACTATGACTTTTTTTCACGATTTTGGACGACATACTATACTATGACTTTTTTTTCATGATTTGGGACGACATACTATACTATGACTTTTTTTCACGATTTTGGACGACATAATATACTATGACTTTTTTTCACGATTTGGGACGACATACTATACTATGACTTTTTTTCATGATTTGGGACAACATACTATACTATGACTTTTTTTTCATGGTTTTGGACGACATACTATACTATGACTTTTTTTCATTATTTGGGACGACATACTATACTATGACTTTTGTCATGATTTGGGACAATATACTATACTATGACGGTTTCTTTTTCATGATTTGGGGCGACATACTATACTATGACTTTTTTCATGATTTGGGACGACATACTATACTATGACTTTTTTTTCATGGTTTTGGACGACATACTATACTATGACTTTTTTTCATGGTTTTGGACGACATACTATACTATGACTTTCTTTTATGATTCTGGGCGACATACTATAATATGACTTTTTTTCATGATTTGGGACGACATACTATACTATGACTTTTTTTCATGGTTTTGGACGACATACTATACTATGACTTTTTTTCATGATTTGGAACGACATACTATACTATGACTTTTTTTTCATGGTTTGGGACGACATACTATACTATGACTTTTATTCATGATTTGGGACGACATACTATACTATGACTTTTTTTCATAATTTGGGACGACATACTATACTATGACTTTTTTATCATGATTTTGGACGACATACTATACTATGTTTTTTTTTCATGATTTTGGACGACATACTATACTATGACTTTCTTTCATGATTCTGGGCGACATACTATAATATGACTTTTTTTCATGATTTGGGACGACATACTATACTATGACTTTTTTTCATGGTTTTGGACGACATACTATACTATGACTTTTTTCATGATTTGGGACGACATACTATACTATGACTTTTTTTTCATGGTTTTGGACGACGTACTATACTTTGACTTTTTTTCATGATTTGGGACGACATACTATACTATGACTTTTTTTCATGGTTTGGGACGACATACTATACTATGACTTTTTTTCATGATTTGGGACGACATACTATACTATGACTTTTTTTTCATGGTTTTGGACGACATACTATACTATGACTTTTTTTTCATGATTTGGGACGACATACTATACTATGACTTTTTTTTCATGATTTGGGACGACATACTATACTATGACTTTTTTTCATGGTTTGGGACGACATACTATACTATGACTTTTTTTCATGATTTGGGACGACATACTATACTATGACTTTTGTCATGATTTGGGACAATATACTATACTATGACGGTTTCTTTTTCATGATTTGGGGCGACATACTATACTGTGACTTTTTTCATGATTTGGGACGACATACTATACTATGACTTTTTTTTCATGGTTTTGGACGACATACTATACTATGACTTTTTTTCATGGTTTTGGACGACATACTATACTATGACTTTCTTTTATGATTCTGGGCGACATACTATAATATGACTTTTTTTCATGATTTGGGACGACATACTATACTATGACTTTTTTTCATGGTTTTGGACGACATACTATACTATGACTTTTTTTCATGATTTGGAACGACATACTATACTATGACTTTTTTTTCATGGTTTGGGACGACATACTCTGTTATGACAGTTTCTTTTTCATGATTTCGGGCGACATACTATACTATGACTTTTTTCATGATTTGGGACGACATACTATGCTATGACTTTTTTATGATTTGGGACGACATACTATACTATGACTTTTTTTCATGATTTGGGACGACATACTATACTATGACTTTCTTCCATGATTCTGGACGACATACTATACTATGACTTTTTTTTCATGGTTTGGGACGACATACTGTACTATGACTTTTTTTTCATGGTTTGGGACGACATACTCTACTATGACAGTTTCTTTTTCATGATTTCGGGCGACATACTATACTATGACTTTTTTTCATGATTTGAGACGACATACCATACTATGACTTTTTCATGATTTGGGACGACATACTATACTATGACTTTTTTTTCATGGTTTTGGACGACATACTATAGTATGACTTTTTTTCATGATTTGGGACGACATACTATACTATGACTTTTTTTCATGATTTGGGACGACATACTATACTATGACTTTTTTTTCATGATTTTGGACGACATACTATACTATGACTTTTTTTCATGATTTGGGACGACATACTATACTATGACATTTTTTTCATGATTTTGGACGACATACTATACTATGATATTTTTTTCATGATTTTGGAAGACATACTATACTATGACATTTTTTTCATGATTTTGGACGACATACTATACTATGACTTTTTTTTCATGGTTTTGGACGACATACTGTACTATGACGTTTTTCATGATTTGGGACGACATACTATACTATGGCTTTTTTTTCATGGTTTTGCACGACATACTATACTATGACTTTTTTTCATGGTTTGGGACGACATACTATACTATGACTTTTTTTTTCATGATTTGGGACAACATACTGTACTATGACTTTTTTTCATGGTTTGGGACGACATACTATACTATGACTTTTTTTTCATGGTTTTGGACGACATACTATACTTAGACTTTTTTCATGATTTGGGACGACATACTATACTATGACTTTTTTTCATGATTTTGGACGACATACTATACTATGACAGTTTCTTTTTCATGATTTGGGGCGCCATACTATACTATGACTTTTTTCATGATTTGGGACAACATACTATACTATGTCGGTTTCTTTTTCATGATTTGGGGTGACATACTATACTATGACTTTTTTTCATGGTTTTGGACGACATACTATACTATGACTTTTTTCATGATTTGGGACGACATACTATACTATGACTTTTTTTCATGGTTTTGGACGACATACTATACTATGACTTTTTTTCATGATTTGGGACGACATACTATAGTATGACTTTTTTTTCATGGTTTTGGACGACATACTATATTATGACTTTTTTCATGGTTTTGGACGACATACTATACTATGACTTTTTTTCATGATTTGGGACGACATACTATACTATGACTTTTTTTTCATGGTTTGGGACGACATACTATACTATGACTTTCTTTCATGATTCTGGACGACATACTATACTATGACATTTTTTTCATGATTTTGGACGACATACTATACTATGACGTTTTTTTCATGGTTTGGGACGACATACTATACTATGACTTTTTTCATTATTTGGGACGACATACTATACTATGACCTTTTTTTTCATGGTTTTGGACGACATACTATACTATGACTTTTTTTCATGATTTGGGACAACATACTATAGTATGACTTTTTTCATGATTTTGGACGACATACTATACTATGACTTTCTTTTTCATGGTTTTGGACAACATAATATACTATGACAGTT